>CACRXP010000053.1:1595635-1607922 GCA_902702965.1 Spirometra erinaceieuropaei | reverse complement strand
ACCAGGCGTGGTGGTGTGTTTAAAGAGGTCAGCATTAAAAGTAGTCGAACTCCCTACGGAATTGACTATGCCGTGGTGTGCAGATGCCGCAGGTGGTGTTGTAGAGGACATATTCAGACTGGCAGTAGGTGTCATTATCTTGGCGTTGGTTTTTGCCTATTTTAATTTACTCAGTCTTCTTTGTAGGGGTGTGAGGTCTGGCGAAACGGAGCAGCGCCATTTACTGCAGAATTCTCTAGTTATCTCCCTACTCGACAAGATAAAATCGACTTCTATCATGGAGAAAAGGGTAACTAGTATCAGCGAATTACGACTAAGCGTGCGAAGTCGCTTAGCTGGTGCGACACCAAAACTCAAGCCACAACTTTGTAGGAACACATGCGCTCCCTCCATAGCAGATAAGTGGCTCGGAATGTTTTGCAGTACGAAATTATGCTTGCGTTTAATTCGTTCCTCAGTTTCCGAACTTATTACCCCAATAAGTTTAAAAGTTTGTTCAACTTCTTTTTCAGAAATGCTGTTTATGTCTCCATAAATCAGCTGATCGATTATTTCGTCGGCTGATGGCCTGCTACGACTAGCAGAGGCGTATTTTTGGACGACTGAAGGGTCGAGAGGTTCTACATGTACTAAAGGAATTTGTGAGCTAAGCAGATCTGTAGACGGCGAGGAACATACGCTCGCGTCTGCCATGTCTTCAGTCACGATTTTAGCACAGAGAGACGGTGGGGAGGCCGCAAGCTTTCGCCTTTTAGCACGTGCTCTGCGGGGCATTACAGACAAAAAATGTTTTTCGTTACAGAAGAAGAATCAAAAGGTTGCCAACGTACGGAAACGTGCACTCAGTAGTAAGTATTACTGTTTTTTAACTACGAAAACTAGAAAGCGGTAGTAGGGAAAGGATTCACTACAAAGGCTTTTACAATATACGACTATTTTGCCAGACTGTCAAATAAAACTGGGAAAACTTATATCTTGTATTGAAAGGCGACTTTTAAAACGGACTCAATTAAAAAACAGGCATTAATTACTTAAGAATATCCAGATAAATGCAGAGCTTCACTTATCTTTGAAATTGAGCTGCGCAGGGTAGTGTACTCGGCCCGCTTTTATTTTGCCTTTTCGTTAATGATGTACCCGATTTATTTCAGAATGGTAAGCCTTTCATGTATGCCGATGATCTTAAAGTTGCATATCGATATAAGCCGGCAGATCGTGACATCGTGCCTGAGCTCCTAAGGAGCGATCTACAGGCTTTCGCCTAGTGGTGCCGCACATGGCGTCTTTCTCTCTCTTGGCATATGTGCTCAGTCATGGTGGTTGGCGACGACCACAAACCTCAACTAAATATTTAAGGTCACTTCATAAATGTGCCCAAGGTTATTAAGGATCTGGGCATATCATACTCCAAGAGTCTTCATCTCTCGGAGCACTGTGCCTTGATTGTCTCCAAAGCACGTAGAACGACCGGGTTTATCCTCCGAAATTTTAAAACTAGGGACATTAGAATGCGCCTTTTTAACATGTACGTTAGACCTGGTCTGGAATACTGTTCGTTTTTATTTAGCCTCATGCGTGCTACTGGGCGGAAGAAAATAGAATCCGTTCAACACTTTTTTACCAAGAGAATTTTGGCCGCGGAACACCGACATTTGTCTTACCAAGAACGTTGCCGACTTACAGGCCTCGATGCTTTATGGTTCCGTAGATTACAAAAAGGACTATTTTTCTATTTGAATTCTTATATAATCACACATTTAACCCACTCACCTCTTTAAGACATCATATCCACCCACGACATAACAGTCACCGTGAGGGCTTTTTATTTCTGCCTCTGGCACGTGCTGTTAAATATCGTCGGTTCTATTCTGTAAATGCAATTGTTATTTGGAATAAACTACCCATGAGTGCGAAAACTCTGCAAAATTATCCTTTATTTAAGAGAACTATTACTCGATTTTTGCATTCAGAAAAGCTTCCTCAAATTTTGGGTGCTGAATCCACTGATCGACTGTACCGTAGCGATGGTGTTTGTGGTCTCTGAACACTATGGCCGGTCTCACCAGCTGTTCCTCAACGCCTCTTTTTTGACTATCCCCAACTCCATGAAAGGAATTGACGTCCGATGATCTCCGATACCGTGCAACCCGCTCCGCCCCTTCTTGACGGTCGGAAATCTACCGCCAGCATTTTTTTCTCCTGAACCCCCCAAACCATAAAACCACCATCAATTATATTTTTATTCTTCAGGAGTTTTTTTTCACTGCCGGTCGGATTTGTGTTTTATCGCTTCCCTTGACAATGCCTGTAAACTGGCGTTTAATAAATGATATTAAATTAGAATTATGACAAAATGATCTTATTGCTTCTTGGACCATAGAACCGAAGATTTCCACAAGTAGTCAATGGTTGACCCCACCCAGATCTTTGCTTATAAATGTAAGGGAGAGCTCGATATCATCGTGTCGGCCAAGCATTTAGGCAGGGATTGCCATACTAATCAGACATTTGCTGAAGTATGCGTCTATAACGCTTTATTGCATTGGTGGGACACGAAGAATGTCCTGATAAGGAGAACTCGAAAAGTTCCCGTGAAACTTTTGGGTTTTGTTCCTGAGCACTTAGCAAGCACTGTCTAGTATAAAGGAGCCTGTCTTATCTCAGTTTCTTGGTAGTAAATTTCTCAAGTGTTTTATTATATTGTTCCTTAGCAGAAATGAGATAAGTTATTAGCTTTTAGTTCGCATACTCAAGCGGCTTCGCCGGTTTTTGAGGGTTTGTTCCACACACTTTCCCTGAGTGCCTTAGGGTATTTCTTTTCTTGGCTATGCCTATAACCACTCCAGGTCTACAAAGTTGTCGAACACTACAGGGCTTGTTAAAACTTCAATGGCTTTACAAATCTGTGGAGATAGGTCTCGTATTACTTAGGAATTTGTAGGCAAATGGTTGACTTTCGATCTGAACATCTTGGGATTGCTTACTTTCTTTCATTTGATAGGCCTCGAGTTTGACTAGTGCCACCTGCTTGGACCGAAAATTCAAAGTTATCACATGTTACTGCGTAGTTACATATTGGCAATCAAATGCATTTGAGACGTCTCAAACTTTGTTCTTTCATCCTAATATGCTCGTTGAGCCTAGTTCAAAGCAAACCTTCCACACTTTATGATTTACCGCGTTTTGACAGGAAAATAGAAAATTTCTGCACGTGCGTTCGATTAAACTAACCATAGTCCATTTAAGAGAATGCATGAACATTGTGAAGAGGCAAAATCCATCGGCTTCTATTAAAGATTTTTCCAAGTCCTGTCTGCAAAAGAAATGGTCTGCTCTTAGGAAGTGTTCTAGAGTGTTGTCCATCTATGGTTTGCAGTCGAATTAATCACAATAAATAATTCAAGATATCGCGCCGCCAAACTTTTTTATCCTCCATGATCCGGAGGAGGAAACATCAGAAGATATCAAAAAAAGTCTACACAAAATACGTCAAACGGGGCTGGATTTTAATTTGCATTTTCTGGAGAGGGGCTCCTTAGTAGATAATACTAACCAAACAACACAAGGCAAGTTTGACTAACGCTGAATCCTTCCGAAATTAGGCGATACAATTTTCATTTTGACTGATAGCAGTTGGAACCAAATTTGTGATATGGAATCAATGAAGACTGCGCATAGTTTGTTGTATCTACGAATTCCGAGTCAACATTTGATTCGTTTTGGTAAGTTCGGCGATCCTATGCTGTCCCTCTGCATTTTAAAACTCGGACTGTTTTATTTACGCTAAAGAAGTGAAACATCCCTGTCATACTTCGTTCTCTCAAGTCATCCGAGTATATGGGCGGTATTTTCAATGGAATTGCGACCCGTCAAACTGTTAAAACTCGAGATATTTGCAGCCAGCTTGCATTTGGTTTAATATATTGAAGCAAAACACGTGTTTCAGTGCTAAAGTGTCAACAATCATTCTTGCTAACTCGTTATTTATTTGAAAGTATCACTCCAAGCTGTTTTGTATAAAACATTCCAACTACGTTGATAACATAATCTTCAGTCCGGAGGCACAGGTTATTTCCTTTCCTCTAATTAAAATATTTTTCAAATATTCCAAATTTCTGAAACACTTTAATTTCTTCTTGATAAGTAGCACGAAAATCATTAGTTCTTTTGCAGTCTTCCACGAACATGACGCACACCAAAAGACCAAAACATTGATCAGTTTTACTTCATAGTAAATTTTTAAAATTGTAGGACATATTAATGAGTCTTTCTTCACCTTTGTTTGCTTTCACCATTAGGCTCAGTTTCGTTGACTGACATATATAACTGTGTATGTTATTAGCTTAAATTTGCGTTAGGGGAAAATTTGTTGAACAAATAAGTACTTTAAAATTTTTTCAGTTTTGCGTGCTTTTTGAGCTTTAGCAAGTAAGTGGGAAATTGGAGTCTTTTTTACGGAAAATCGTATCTTGAAGAGTTTTTGATGTCCGAATCGCTAAAATTGTTTGACCGTGTTATTGACTGCTGCGACTGTTGACCAATACCATAAAAGAGTGGGAAAACAGCTAATACATCGATAGAGCTATACAATAGTACAGAGACGACACGAACACTGAATTTGCAATTATTTGAATGTCGTACTCACTCCGCCGTTGTTTTGAACAGCGACATAAATGTAAAAATGCGGAGTATTCTAGTAAGTCCGCAGTCGAATAACATTTGCTTGGCATCGACAAAGTGCAGATTCCGAAGACCCATACTACCGGGAACATTTGCGACGTAATAAACGTCACCCATTATTACACATTTTTGAAGAACTTTTTTAAACATCCAAATCCGCCCGTTAATTGTTCCAAATGCAGTAAACCCTTCCAATTTGCTAATAAAATACACTGCTTAACGAGTTAGTTCTCAGTCTTTATGCTCTTCCACTGGTAACCGCAAGAAAATTTGATACTAATCAAAAAATTAATCGATTTGTTTATTCAGCCATTTAGGAATCATATAATTATTCGTCCAACGTAGAGCAGATATTTGATTGTCCATGCGGACTGAAAGTGGAAGGCGTCTAACTAATCCATCAGAAAGTCCGGTTAAAAATTATTGACGTCCTGACTCAATGAGGATTCGAGAAAGAAGAGAAATTGCTCGTTAAAAGTACAGGAAAAAAAACGGACTTGATTCAGAAACTAGTTAGTCGTTAAAATCAAAAGCATCTGCCTGGTTTAAAAGTAAACACACCAGTTTATTAAAGGAAGTCAACATTCCGCATTATTAACGACGAGTTTATCTTGGTCCTACGACGTGGTGGCATGCTGTATCAGCGGTTTGAATATGGCACGGGCTTTCGCTAACCGTGCATGCAGCAGATTTGAAATGTCACTGTATGACGGCAAGATGTGCATAAATTAGATTTCACAGGTTTTAGTACAAAGCATTCAGGTGTACCAACCTGAAGCCATTAAGGCTAAAAAATTTTTATCGTTCGTCATTCGTTCATAAGCCATACAATGGATGGAATTACATATAGAAGTATACTCAGAGGCTTGGGCTTCCCACTGCTTATGTAGAGTCAACTAAAAAGAGACATTCTGGGTTTGTTAGATTAAATTTAACTACCGAAAAACCAATTAAAAGTGAAGAGTCTGTTTGGTATTCTGTAAATGCATCCGGATTAAAGTATACACAGTTTGCTTTGCGTACTTAAATACTAGTCAGCTGCGCGACAACATAATTCAAAACAGCCGAAATGAGAGCAGAAAATGTGACCAGGCTTGCCCAAGTTAAACCGCAGCCTTTTAAAAATGGCGGCGGGTGACCAAATTGAATCACTTATTAGTCACTATGCTTGCCAATTTTTAATGATGGCACGATTGTTTTCCCTACAAATATGCTCTAACTTGATCTGTTTTGGTGATATAAGCAGAATTTAATTCGTCTTTTATTGAAATCAAGAGGATTACTTTATCGGTGACATTTAAGAAGCAACTTTCTAAATCTTAGCTGACCTACTGAACCAGTACTGCGGCAGCTTGATTGAACAGCATCTCTTATCGATAGCAGTGGATACGCTGAGCTCTTTCGATTCTGCCAACGCCTTAGAAACTATGAGGAAGGTGCGCGGCATTCTCAGCCCAGCTCGGGTACTCTATGTGGACAAAATGTTAGCTAATCCAGTAGTCCAGGCCATCATCCCTTTCCGGTAAGTCATTTTCTATTATTTTGCGTCGCGGGGAGATTTTTTAACATTTCTTGGACCGGATAATATTTAAAACCAACCTCGATTTTTTGCAGAAAAAATCGAAAAACTCAGCTGACGTCCCGTTCCTCGCAGAAAACCCTGGAACGGCGACATAATACAGATTTGAGCTTTTATTTCCCAGTTCTTTTACTGGTGAGCATGCAGACGTAAGCAATGTGCCCAAATAGTCCTCAACTTGAGATCAGAAATGGAAATGAATAAGTAGTTCGCTGACATTTGTTGTATATTATGACAATTATAAAGAGCTTACTGTTAAAAGTGGACTGTTTTTATAAGAGCGATTTTTCATTCAAACAGGGAAGTTAACAACGCTATTGAAGAACAGTGGAATGCGTGGCATATACAACGAATCGAAATAATAATTGAAGACCGAAACGGCCCTGGCCGTAAGTAAATGAGTACTTTCTGCTGAGACCTATTTCATATAAGCACAATACAATATTCTTCCATTTTATGGGACGCTTGATACGCTGTGATTTTTAAATTCAGGTATGGTAACACCCTTTCCGATAAAGAGTAGTTAGCGAGTTTTCTGTGAAATTACGAATAAAAATTTACTTTTCTGTTGTGTTATGTATGAAAATTCGACTCTGAATAAACCAAATTTCGATAAAACCCCCTAACTATGACTTGTGGTCCATTATTAAAACTTTAACTGCAAAGGTCTACTAACTGCCACGACGCTGAATATGCCAGAGCGCAATCTCCATCATTTTTAAGTGAGCCAAAATGACATTTTAATCCTTTTTTACATTTAGTTTAATTAGAACTTTAGGGGTATAAGAAAAGTCCAGGCGTTGCTGGAAGCACTAATTCTGCAAGCACGGCTGAAATGTGAAATATTTTTTGTCTGTGTCTGGGACCCGACTGGCTGATGACAGTGCATAAAACAAAAAAAGTCTCCACAGCCTTCCTTATCTTCGTCAGCAACACCTTTTATGCTTTTTTACACATACTGCCATTAAGTTAGAGTTGGGATTGAGGCTAATAAAGGAACGTGTAATTTTTGAAGTACTGAATGTCCACTTTTGTTGCCTCAGCAAACCTTCTATTGAAAGAGCAACCGGGAGTGGTAAGAGAGTTACTGGCCACGTCAATGACTAGTATTCTTGCTCGCCTGCTCATGGAACTCAAAACTGACGAAATAAGTGAACCTTTTCCACCACCTCGCGAAGATTTCATCCTGCAGACTCTAGACTGTCTCATACCGTACACCCACATCTTTAAAGGTAAGTGAACATGGTTACTGAAAATATTTAAGTAAGCACCAAATGGCGAATTAGAAATAGTTGTTTGTTTACTACACCTTATGGGCATTATATAAAACTCAAGGGACGCATTTCGCCGATATCTCACAGCCGTATGACTCTGCTGCGAGAGTTTTGACCCACCAGGGGTCCCCAGTTTTCTCCATATGCCTTCTGGTATGTACTGTGATTTGAAATTCCCACAGAAGTCAGTCGCTAACTTAGCGTAAATCAAACAGAATGAAGCTTTGTGGAGTCAGTCGGAAATTTGATAAGAATATTTGAGCTAAAACATATCAACCACGGCGGAATGACCACGTACTACTCCCAAACTGTCAACAGGAAGCCAGTGGTACATGCATATTGCTCGATTTACCACACTTTCACACAGGTACTGGATAAAAGTCCGTAAAAACGTTTTGCCAATATTCTGCCGCTGCATGATACATCCGCGAGGGGTTCATATCATCACTGGGTCCTCCCAGCGTTCTCCGTGTGCTCTTCTGTAGTTCGTGAGAATAGAACACGTATGTCACTAATGCGCATTACAACAAGGTTCTTCGGCAAAAATAAAGCCTAGCTCAGCCAATAAGTTTGTTCTAGATTAGTGAAGCATTTGAAATTTGACCATAGCGTCATCCTTTCATATGCATGTCGTATTCGTTTGAAAAGGCATGCAATGTATCCCTTCTTGTATTTAAGACATTTTTAAAAGGCATCTTCTTTCCAAAGTGAAATTTAGGTGGTTTTCATTTTCTATTCAGAATGGGACGACACTCAAGCCAGATTTTTCTCCTCAAATATTTTGCTTGCCGAATACAGCGATCTTGCTTACGAATTTCTGCGCAATCATACGGCAGTCGTCACGACACCGACATTTGCCGCAGCGCTTTTGACCGTAAGCAAATTACTGGCAATCCATAATTGTCTTTTCTTTCTTTCTTTTGCTTACAAGTTCCCACCGCCTTGCGAAAGAAACGTGCTATGGGAGGGGTCTTAGTGATAAGTAATATAGGGATATCACAGTCATATGTGGGCTACGTTGGAATGGTCCTTCTGGATCATTTACCGCCGCCATTCAGTCATATAGTAGGGTAGACTCGAAGGGCATTGCCACACTTTCCTCTCACACCCACCAGATTCCGACGACAGGGGAATATCAAGGCGGCCCGTTAGTTCGACCGTCGTTTCCGATCATGTCCACCGTGCGTCCCACGGCAAGGTGTAGCGGGTGCGGTGACCTGTGCGTTAATTAGTTTATAGAAATAGTAGGCTTGCGCAGCATCTACCGCACTCTCTCCCTTTCCGCCACCTAGGTCCGATGTCAAGATAGAGTCAAGAAGACCGGAGGTGGAAGAGGGCGCAGGTGGATGGCACGGTCGTGTCCGCACATTGGCGCTCCACTCCACACCCACTGGTCCACGCAGCAAATAACCAGGATTTTATCAAAAAACAAAAATGGGAGGGGGGGGGGAGAGGCAGGGGTTCCGATGTGTGCGGCGTCAGCTGGCAACTGGGTCCGCCACCGCACCTCGAAATGTTGACATTTGTTATGATGAGCATTTCGATAACGCCTATCAGAATCCGATGTGCCTCCGTGTTGAGCGAGCGCATCTACCACCTGGCCCGTTTTGGGGGCATGAAAACGACCTCCTGTCTGACCGTCACCCCGCCTGTTTTGTCCTCCATGACATTTTTAGACACGTGAGATCCGAGCCACTCATACTTTCATGAGAAAACTTGGTATGGGTAAAATGATATTACCGACAAAAACAAGGGAGACTGGAATGGCCATTTCTGGCCTATTAGCCGTCGTCAGCCAGCCATACCCAAGCCCGAAGTGTGTGAACACCCGAGCCTCGAACTCGCGACCTGTTGGTTTAGAGGTCCGCGTCTCTAACCACTGGGCCACGAGCCCGTTGCCCTGTCGGTTTTCGATCGGGAATATACAATGGTAGGGGGCGCTCACCAATCGTTCATACGGAACTCACTCGTTCATTTGTGCCCGAAGGGCTTGGGTATGGCTGGCTGACGACGGATAATAAGCCAGAAATGGCCATTCCAGTCTCCCTTGTTTTTGTCGGTAATAGCATTCTGCCTATATATCATGCGCCGCTGTGCGGCTGCCGGTTGGGCTCGAGGGAGAGCCCTTAAGGCACAACGGAAGGAGTGAGTTCCGTAGGAACGATCGGTGAGCGCCCCCTACCACTACTGCGTTCTGTTTGCAGCAGCAGAAGAAGGTCGCTGCCCGTTGAAGTTAGGAAACAAACCTTACCAGATGGTTTGACTGGTGGCCATATAGGCGATGAAGACACCAGAGACAATTAAATCTGTGAGTCTTCGACACCCCCACAAAGAAGAAGAAGATGTTGTGCCCTGTGCATGTTTACAGCATGAGAAGATCCTTTCCGTTACAGTCGCTGGCTGATTAGCGACCCAGAAGGATAGTCTGTGACTGCACGACCAGTGAAGACACCGAGAACAATACGTACAGTGCGTGACCTATCTCATGAAATGTTGGCTGAAATTCTAAAATGCGTTTTCGACTAGGAAGGATTACTTGGTCGCGTTTGTGATACTGATTATCTTAAGGCATACTCTTATAACGCTTCGGACTCGGCAGGATGTCGGCTTTCAAACGCACTTCTTTTCAATCTCCTGTAGAAAGCGTGCTCGCTAAAAGATGACTACTTATGTAGCATGCATGTTTCCCATTGATTTTCGATGGTCTTGCAAGTTCATATATATTTTATAAAAACCACAAACAAAAATATGCTTTCTTTTAGTCAATCAATAGAGAATCAGGTCTTCTTTATATTTTATACTTAAGGAAGGAGTATAATTAGATTTCAAAAAAGTTTTCTAATTGCCGAAAAATTTGGAGCCTGATCATTCGTTGCATTAGCGCTTAGTGATTACACTCTTCAAGGTGCATGCGTTCCGCGTAAAGAAAATCCCATATTTTTCTATGTCATTAAATAGATATCATACAGGGTGCATAAAATTTTTCGATGGATGCGCACCATGTTGTACATTTCATGAGGAGCAGTGGTAAACGGCCAGGCACGATGCTATGTGAATGGACATATCGCGGTCTTAAAAGTCTCATAATTAGAAACTTTTTAAAAACCTAATTATGCTCCTTCCTCAAGTATAAAGGATAAAGAAGACGTGATTGTCTATAGATTGACTAAAAGAAAGCCTATCTTTGTTTGTTGTTTCTATAAAATACATTTGAATTTGCAAGACCATCGAAAATCAATGGGAAAGATGCATGCTACTTAAGTAGTCATTTTTTACCGAGCACACTTTCTACAGGAGATTGAAAAGAAGTGCATTTAAAAGCGGACATCCTGCCGAGTCCAAAATGTTATAAGAGTATGCCTTAAGATAATCAGTATCACAACCGCGACCAAGTAATCCTTCCTAAACGAAAACACATTTCAGAATTTCTGCCAACATTTCATCAGATAGGTCACGCACTGTATATGCATCTTCGACACAGCCGTAGAACGTTTCCTTCATTTAATCATGAACTGACGATTGTGCCGAATTTTTTTGCCGATTGGGGGGAACTCATTGACTTGCGGACGGTCATTGATTCCAGGCGGTTTATGCTTACGGAGGCGACTCCAGCATCTAGTCGTCCATTCTTTAGATGTCCGCTCCTGGCCCAACTGATAGCTCGTTCGAACGACATGCTTGATAGCCATCTGACAAGGGGTTCGAATATCGGCTTCACCTGTGCCTGGGTTTGGCTGGCCGACTAAAACCGATAGCGACTGAGTCAGAAATCGCCCTTCTAATTACGCTTAGTTTTGTCCCTTGTATGTCTGGCCTACGGATTAGTCATTGTTATGCGATCGCCCGCCAGGACTGTAGGCCAGGATTCCAAGGTAAAACGTGGCCAGCCACATTCTGGTCCGCATTTATGACACGCCAGTGAACTCCACGCTCCGGTGTTATGGAAGAGTCATTGACGGGAGCCTAAACTTGATTGCCACATAAAGGGCTGCGACTACGGGCTGAGAATCTGTTACCTACAGTCTGTCTATCACCCGCCAATCATGCCTTTGATTGCCCATTCAGAGTATCGAGTGAATTGATTCTGCCCCTGCTGGAGGTTAGCCATCCTTGGCATCTCTCGCTCTCCCTCTCTCTCTCTCTCTCTCTCTCTCTCTCCCTCTCTCTCGCTTAACGCAGTGCGGCATGATATAGGAAACACAACTTCTCGTCCTATAAACTAGGGCCCTCGTTCCCCTTAGCAGAGATTTTTGTCCGTATGATGAAATCATTAATAGGATAACTCTTCCGACAGGCCAACAGACCAACACATGTCGTCTAGTTTGGTTGCCCGACTGATGTAACATACCGTTTCATTTTTATTCGACCTTCCAGAGTTCAAAAGCGAGAACAATTAGTCTATGCATTTTCGACACAGCCGTAAGGCCGACCGGTCGATTTTTGTAGAACTTGTCCTTCATCTAGTCGTGCCGAATTCCCTTCTTTGGAGCGGGGGAACTCCATAACGTCTTCGTTGTCACAAGAGGGGCTGCGACGTGCTTAAAAGCTGTCACCTGCGGTTTCTATCTTACCCGTCAACCATGTCCTTAATTGCGCATTCCGAGTCTCGAATTTATCAATTTTGCTACTGCCCTATGGTAACCATCACTGGCATCTCTTTCGCTCCACGCAGTGGAGTATGTTTTAGGAAGCACCACTTTCCCTTCTTTTAGTGAGGATTGTTATGCCCCCTAGCATGGCCTTCTGGCCGTCCG
>CACRXP010000053.1:1481682-1592556 GCA_902702965.1 Spirometra erinaceieuropaei | reverse complement strand
ACTCGGTCCTTGTGGAAGTAATTCTGTGTACGTGCGGTGATTGAAGCGAAGAATAGTAGTCAGGCTTAATGGCTCCTTCCTACTATGACCCCCATGAAGCCCACGGACGTGAGATCCGTGGCGGTCAAGGATGTGAGGTCAACTTAAACCACGCAAACTAAGTTCGTTTCGTCTAATCTCAGAAGTCAGGGAGCTGTGAGGACAGGTTGCCGTAAGTTGGCTGTGTGCTTGCGACGGAGATAATCGTCCGTTCACGGAGAATGTCAGTCGCGGTGTAGCGTTTATGCGGGTGTAAGTGTCTGGGTCAGCAGGAGGGAGTAACTGGCTGAGCGTTGGTCGTGTGATTGGACAAATTAAAGGAGGAATAGGGGACGCATACTCAAAAGGCCTCACGGGTATCAAGCCAGAGCGTTTGACGCGCGTGAGGTGATAAAAAGTTTATGAGGTCAGCCGAGGGTCACTGAAGTTGGGCCGGAGGTGTCCCAATTCTAGCCGGCGGGAGTGGTCGTGTGTCAACAGCCTGTGAACGGTTGTCGCGGCCATCGTTCGACAAAACGGAACCGGAGAAAAGGGGGGGACTGGAGCGGCTGCTACAGCTCCGAGCCCCCTTTCTGTCAAAACCGCGCACACTATTCAGTATCACGTCAGGTGGGGCACGCAGGGATGAACTCTTTACTTTTAAAAATCACTGGGTTCGGGTCCACCTGCAGTCGTCTTGATATTGTCTTGCCATTCCAGCCTAGTAGTGGAGCGAGGAGAGGGTGGAAGTTGCTGCGAAGTCCGCCTCAAGGTAACTTCATTCCGTGGAGCACATGATGGTCTTTGTCGCTCGTAACGGTCGAACTCTCGGCCTCACCGCGTTTTCTAAGCAGAACTCCCTGAAAAAGGGGATATCGGTCGTGGAGGTTGAACAGAAAAGAATAGAACGCGACAGTTCGACCGTTGCGACCGATGATGCTACACGGCAGGGGTAGGGGCAGGGACAGTGATTTGCGCATGAATTTGTTTATAGCGATGGGAGACTTGCGGTGCACTCGCCACACCCTCTCCTTCTCCTCCCCCACCTGGATTCAGTGTCAAGAGGAAGTCAAGAAGACCGGAGGTGGAAGGTGACGGTAACCGGCACCTAGACGCACAACCACACCCTTGGTCCGTAAGGTCTACCGACCACGACTTCATACAGAAAGATAAAAACTGGGAGCGGCATGTCTTTCAGTGGGCGCGGCCGGAACCTGCGCATGGGCGTGCCACCACACATCCAATGTTGACATTTGTTATGGGTGCGCATTCTCGACAGTGCCTGCTGAACTTCCATCTAGTCTCTGAGTCGGTCTAATGCATCTAGCGCACGGCCCGTTTTGTTGGCGCAGGGTGGGACAAACCCCTCTGCCCTGCTCCACGAGGCTGACTCCAATCATAGTTTGACAGTCATACAACCTGCGCAGATGACTCTCTTATTAGCAGATTTATTTCCACAGTCATCAGTAATCCCTTCATACGTCATGTATCATCTATTATTATCATTCCTACGTCAGTGTGTGTGATTTGACCGGTGACCAAACCAGTTAGAGGCACAAGGCCGCTATGCCCAGGCCATCACATTTTTAACAATTTAAGGCCCTTCGTCCGAGGTATATATTTAAAGCAGGCATTTACAGCAGGACTTAATGGTAACAGTTTATTCCGCAATGACTTATCAAATGGTGCCTGTTGTTGAATAACATAGATAGCCAATAAGGAGCGCACAGCAAATTGAGTTTGTCCAGAAAAACAAGTTGAAAACAGCAAGGACATAGTTCAACACACACAGTTTAATCAATAAAAAGAAGGACAAGGGCGCACAAACGCGCGAAATGGCGTAGAAATCAAAGGACAAGCGTAGTTTCACCACGCAGTGTACTGATTTCCACAAGTCGGATTTCTTCATCCATGTGGGGACTGTATCCAAATGACGCAATGTTCGAGTTGTTCGTGCACGGAGAAGTACACAAAAAAATGTTTTCAGGTCGACAGAGTGATCATTATCGGAAGGTGTTTAGTAATAGAGAAGCGGGTGGTGCTGGTCTACGACTTTACGAACCATTTAGGCAACTGCTCAACTGACCTGACTGCCTGGTTTACGGGCATCCATAATTCGAGTTGTTATCCAAGGGCAAGGCAGCTTTTGTCTTTTGACCTGAGATTATCTTAATAGGACTACTGAATATGAGCTGAGCCGCAATGTACGTACTTTCAGTGGTTCATTGCAGTTTCGCTTGATGATTTGTGGTACACCGTTGCACTCAAAGGGTAAGGATATTATAGTGGACCTTTTCGGAACTGCCCTACAGGTCGTCGAGAAATTTATTAGCATCATTGAATTCTACCGCTTATGCCCCTCTTGAAGATTGCCGGTAAGGATCGGATGAAGGCCCCTAGGCATCTGTGGCATACAAAGAATACCTACTTTACTTATTTAAGGGGGTTTTAGTCCGGCACGATTGATTCGGTTTGGTGCTTCATCGTACAAGTTTGGGTCGTCTGTTGTAGACGGTGTGGGGCATTATCCGCAATGACCTCAGTTCAGAGAGTTGAGAAGCGATCGTTGTAGACACTTATTGTTTATTTTTTAATTGTCCTGCTTAATTTCGGGTGCTATATGTCAATGCATTAAAACTTTTCCGTTCGAAAAACGAATCTACCAATCATCTATACTTATTTTGCCATTCCTCTATGCATACATGGGCCCCGCCCATAAAACCCCTATTACCACCTTTTTCCGTAAGACAGGCACCTTTGGCTGGTCATGTGTGTGTTTGGGGTCCTTCGCCCGATCGTTGCCTGATTGCCTTTCTAAAAGAATCCTCCCATATTACTCTAAACGCTCCTAATGGCTCTTTGTCTAGCACATAATGATGAGTCTTAAGCGCAGAGCAGTGCCGAGGTTCCATGCGAGCACTGTTATAAAAGTGTCGGAACGCAGTATGAAACTACTGGGCTGGCGTGTGAAATCGCTGTTTGCACGAAGGGCACGACTGTAGATCGACCCGATTGAGTGTCTGTCTGTCTGTCTCTCAGTTAGGCCCTCAATTACCCTTCGCTGCGTAATTACCCTCATCGTGACAATTAGGGAGGGAATTTTAAACTGCCTCAAGGTCGGACCCTGCTACTTCCGCCACGTAGTCTCGTAATTTTCGTCAGCTCCCAGGCTTGTCAACGAGTTTCTGCCGAATCATAGGAGGCGTGGAGAGAGGGTGCTGTACCCTCCTCTTTTTATTACAGGTCTCTGCTGGCTCAGATAGAGAGGAATTGTCGACAAACAACGGCGATGTTAATACCGCTGTTCTCACGAACTAGCAGGCTATATTTTAGGAGTCCTAAGTGCGAACGACAATAAGAAAACCCAGCAGATGAATAAATTTAATACTTAGGATGTCCAACAGTCTGGTAACGGAGCAGGCAAGCGATGCTGGCTTGGCCTGCAACAGTGTCTCCAGTAAGACGAACGGTAAGATACGGTTTGGTAGCTCCACCTGATGGTCACAATACTGTTAGGGTAGGCGTAAAAGGTTAGGAGTTAGGGTTTATGATTAGGGGTTCTAGTCGGGGTTAGGGTTAGGGTTAGGGATTGAGGCAACTATTTATCAACCACTTAAAGTACAGCTGCGCATTTCCAATAGCTTTTCTTTTACATACAACTACTTGACCTCGTCGCCTGTGCGTTCCCCGGCCCCACCTGTAAAAAGCCCTATTACCACGGGTCCCGTATTAGAGGTGACTGGGGTTTGTTAACTTCAGGTGCGGCTAAATAACCACATCCGACCGAGGAAGCAACTAGAAAAGTGAAGGAAAAGGAGACGAGAATGTTAAAGTTCAGTTAGTCTGACGCCTCGGTACAAAACATTTCCAAAACCGAAGGGCAGGGAGGACAGGTGGACAAGGTGAACTGGGAAGATGCAGAAGATGTACGCGGCTCAGAAAGTTGTAGCAGCCAAGGGTTTCACCGTACAAGTTCCAGCCTAAGTGCATGCGTCTGAAACTCTTCCGGCCGCGACCAATCGGTGAAAAGAGAAATATCGGTCAGGGTCACGGCTTTGCAAGCGAAAGCTCGTAGACGGACCGAACGCAGCACAAATTAGGGGCAACGCTGATGACCATGGAAACAGGGAGCTTCAATCTACCTCCAGCTTCAATGAGGAATTTCACTTTGACAAAACTGCCATCGGAAGACCTTGAGGACCGTTCTCCAACTCCACTCAGCAGGGGGCAACACAGTGCAGTCAAGACGCCACTACGAGGAAATTAGGTGCGAAACCGTGTATTGTTGCTGCAAATTTTGCCGTCAAAACAAACTACACCTGCGTCGACCCTCACGTTTATAATAATTTTACTGTTGAGCATCCCCCTTGCCAAATGCACCTTTAAAGACCGAAGCGACATGGGAGTGCCGCTTTACCGACCTGACTTCGACACCGAACACGCTCCACCTAGGTCGTCGAGGGGTTCTGAACTGGAAACCCCTCAGGCACTCGCATAACGATGACTACTCACTGATGCAAGAATGTTGCCAAAGCCCAGGAAGAGTGGAAAGGCCAATTTTGGCTCCCTTTGTCGGTATTCCTTCTAAAGAATAGAATGTTTATCACCTTCCGCACGTCTAGAAGATCGACTGCATGATACCGTGAGATTAAACGGAAGGAACACTTTCCTGGATCCAGATCGGTAAAAATCCACGGTTATGCGAGTTGGAGTTTTTCCGGCTGCTACTGCTAAAGTGTGGGCCTGTGCATAAAACGGCAGACTGTATAATCCGACGTGAGTGTTCGTTACACGAGATGTGGATCGACACTGTCCTGAATCGGCCACAATAGTGCCTGCGGCACGACTTTGTTCTCAGTCTCCCCACTTTCTCCCCTGGCCGAAGTATTTCAATGGCCAGACGAGGGTATGCATTACGGCTGGTGGGGTTAAAGTCAAGTCAGTGAGTACTACCAACGCGTTAGGCACCAACTCCACAGGAATTAGTTCGGACAGAGGGGCCTGAGATCCCTCGGTTGGGAAAGTTGTCATAAGGGCCGCGGTAGCAGGGAACCACTGCAGTCTGACACTCATTCCACAGAAAAACGCAGTCATCTCCTCAGTAAGCTACCTTGTAACTTGCGCGTTAGGAATGTGGTGGTAGATTACGTGTGGTGAGATTTTCTCCAGCGGTATCCATCATGGCTCGTCCTTACTGTATTACGTTCTCCGCCTGGTTGCAATAAGAAGTCCGGTCCAAGTCGGTTGATTGTAGGCGAGACAGAGCGCGGGCGCCGATGTTAGACCGCTGTTGCGCAGGGGTTCCGATCGTGCATACGAGTGGATAGCAATGAAAGCCATAATCCTTGTGCTCTAACTCTCTTCCCGTCAACTAGCAACCTTCCAGGCCACGACCTCAAACTCGCCTTAGTACTTTCAAGTGCATTAGGTGCATTATAGTGAGAAGTTCACTCCCCCTCAGTCACTCACTCTCTCTTCCCCCTCCATAGCCTAGTGAGCTGCCTCTGTCTGTCTGGTAACTGCAGATGCAATTGGTTGCGATGGCTGAAATGACAAGAGCCACGTTACAGACCTACCATCACATGCTTTGAGGCAATGTGACCTTACGCTTGGGGAGTGTTACGGACGTCTATTACAGGGCAGCAGGATAAAAGAAGTAGTCGCCAAAAAATAAACGGGCGAAAGATGACGGTGGCCGCATGGGCAGCTGCGGCTGTGCGGACGCACGTATTCCCAAGCTGTTGGTCGTGTGACTTCAGGTCAGCGCGCCTGGAACGGATCACTGCAAAAGGGTGGATGACATTGAGTCAGCGAGGTCTTGAACAATGACGCCAGACCGGTCATGATGGCTGCCCGCTACAGATCAAAGGTAGGACTAGCTATACAACCCAAATAACAGTACAGTGTAAAAGTACCTGAAATAACTCGTTGAGTCCACGCAAAGCTTTGGGAAAAGTTATTTAAAAACTGTGCATTCAAGTAAGAAGGCCGCCGATAAGGATAAAACATTGGTAAAGCCGAGATCGCATAATCGGCATTTTTCGTCTGGTGACAGTTCGGCCGTCGTTCCCAACAATGTCCACCGGGAGGGTGGTAGCAGAGATGGTGATTTGGGGATGAAGTCCTTCATAGTGATAGTAGACTGCCGTACTCTCTCCTCTTCATCCTTCACCCAGAGCCCGCATCAAGACAAAGCCAACAAGACCGGAGGCGGGAGAGAGCGCAGGTGGCTGACTCGGCTGGTCCACAACAGACACTGAACAAGATTTTACATTAGTTAAGGAAGGGGTCAATTCGAATCCCACTGAGTCAGAATGCCATAGAGGCCACATTAAGAAGGAGGCACTTCAACCTGACTCTCAGTCTACCAGTCCACCGCTCCACACAGATGCACAGTGGGCTGACTGAGAGGTCAGAATTATCCCGTCAGCTTGCAACCTTCCAAGCCACGGCGTTTAGGGCCCCGTGGCAGATTCAAGCACGTCTGGAGATTGTATGCCTATCACGTCGGGGTCACCAATTGGTGGCGGCCAAGGATGCGAGAAAATGTGCAGCTTGGGCGCCACCATAATTAGGACAAAATCCCTGTTGGAAGGAGAAGCCAGAAGGAACCAGAATGAGGGGTTAATTGTGCACAGAACCCGGAGTTTTCCTCTCAAGCGGCTGGGGCTTACTGGCGAAGCCGGGGCTGGTGTTGACTGCGTCCAGTCAGGCCAGAGTGAGTCCCTGAGACGGTGGCGGCAGTCACTTTTGTAGGATCGTGGGCCAAGCTCAAGTGGTGTCCTCCAGTCCGTGTGTGTTGCATTTGCCGAGGGATGGGGTCCCAGTGGTTTGTTTTGCTGGTTGCAAGGGGTGGCGCGTTCAAGTGGCACATGGATAGCCGCGACAATGGCTGGACGCAGTTGTGTCCGGGCTGAAGTCGGTCGAGTGGCTTCAGCTCAGCTCTTCTAGAACGGCTCGCAGCAAAGGGGAATGACCGTGAGGCAGCGAGGTATTGAACAATGACACCAGACCGGTTATGATAGCTGCCCGCTCCAGTAGTGAGGAATGTGTGCTGAGGCCGCCGGCCACACTCTCTCTCCTCAATGCCAGGTCCCATTCCACTGTCCGAGCTGGTCAGATATCTAGTGCCGGAAGTGGCCACAGTAGCTAACAGAGCCACAGAGTCCGTCTGGGCGCACCACGTGCACGACCGGGTCCTCAAAAGCGCACATCAGGATTACACACATAAGGAGGAAACAGCCTGGATCTCTACTGTGTGGGGGAATGCCGATACGAGGGGGCCACCGCAGTCTAACTCTCAGTCCACCAGTCGGCCACCCAACCAACGTACTCACAACTAGACTGAGCGCATGGTTTATGCTAAGGCGTTAACTGGTAGCCTTCCAAGCGCAACTTCTGCGCGTCATGTTAGTCTTCAGCGCGTCAGATTGTTTAGGTGCTGATAGTTGGCCGCACTCGCTCTACCCTATCTCGTACTCCAGTCAGCTGCCCAAGTCGTTCAACCAAGTGGTGGTAAGATTGGGAGATGTGGCTGGCGAAGGTGGGAGCGGCTTGTCTGCGCTTGCCATACACGCGCCTGGTCTTCATGTGGACGCGCCGGAATTTCACACACAATGAATGTTCGGATCTCGCTTGCAGCTGAGGAACCACATGGAGAAGGGGGTCGGAAGCACAGTTCCCACTAACGTGTGAGGTGCTGGTGGTGTGGGATGTTGAAGGTGAGAGGGGTGCATGTTCTGTTCGGGCATGTATGTTGATTTGGCCATTTATGCGGTAATTTACCGCAGGCCTTCATGAACGCGCATCTGACCGAAGAGGCCTATGGGAACGTGCGGGGACGGTGCTGGCACTTGAGGTGATGGTGTACGTTAGAGTTCCAGGCACTGCCTCGCCAGTCCGCCTGTGCTCTCGCACGTCTGCGGTCCTCTTGACTCTGTTTTAACATCGGGTCCATGTGGGGAGCGTGGAAGATTTAGTGAGGTAGATGCTGCGCAAGTCTACTATCACTATAAACTAATTCACGCGCAAGTCGCCGTGCCTGCCGCACCTTGATGTGTGGCACACGGTGGACATCGTTGGAGTCGACGGTCGAACCGACGGTTCGCCAGTTTATGTGTGGTGGATTCGCAAGTGACCGACTAAGCCGATGCGCGAGGTGAACGTGCGGTGACACTCTGGGCGGAATGAGTCGAAAGACGTTGGGTCTTATCTGCACTCATCTACACCAACGTAGTCCAAAGACCTTTAGAACTGAAGCATCACATGAGACTGCAATTCACCGGTGTATCCCACACCGCAGGATGCAAATGGGCATTTGCGTTTTTCCTCAAAATCAGGACTTAGAGTTCAATCAGGTAGCTCCAGACAACAGCCTAATTCGTGAGGGCAAGTCCAGCATCCCTAACCTCTCTCAATGATAGTTCTTGAGGAAGCGTCAGATCCTTGTAAAATCCCTCGTCAGTTAATTCACCAAAAACTCTGTTCCTGCGAAAACAGATGATATGGTCTGTAATTTTGTCTAGTGACGACAACCATATTTTTCTATGTATTGGGCTATGGAACGATTACCAGTATTTTAACGAAAAATAAAGAAAGGTTTTTTAGGACTAGTTTCCGGGAGTTATACCCCCTTGTTGGCATTTCGTATTCTTCTTACTGCTGGCTAAGATAAGTACAAAGGCCACTGTTTGCAAGCTAGACACATTTACCTAATCTGATAAATTCCGTTACACGCTTTTTCACGGAAAGTCACTTTTTTCTGGCTTCTGATTTTATCGCCCAGGCAAGTTAATTTGTAAAGTTTTGATGGAAATCGATACACGCATATGTACTTAAAGCAAAGAATTTGCAGACCCTGTATTTTTAAAAAAATATTATCATGTAATTCGCATTATTTTTAGCTATCCTTTGGCTCGTTTGCCTGTTTATAAATCCCACTTAGGATGTGATGGAGCTGGGAAATTGTGTAGACTATTAAAAACTGCATCCGGGGATTGTTTTCGATTTACGCTTTGACTAAGTACGGCAGACAAACGTCTGATATGCCCTAGATAGTGAAGCGTTTTCAGGGTGGAAACTTTTTATTGCTTAAGACGAAAATAAACACTCTATCTGCACTTAACTCAAGGCTGAGTCCAGCAAGTTTTGCAGACAGCTTCCCACCAACAGCTTCAAAAGTGAGTAATTTATCCTTCAGGGTTGATTTCTATAGGCTACGCCATCATTTAAGTAGAGTTTTCTAGGACTTATGTCATTTATTCTAAGCATACTGATTGGTTTTCTGTTTGATCGTCTACGTCGGCAGTTTTTTTCACATCAGTCTCAAATCGACCTTAGGAGAGATCACGAGTCGTTGGGATTCAACCAAGAGGGTTAAAACGGGCAGCGAACAAGAATAGGAAGTAATCGAGCCAAGGACTGATGGTTCCTTAAATCTCAGTACTACGAAATAACCGAGTACAGCACTGATGTGATTTCAGATTCAGTAATCCACTGATGGGGAAGTAGAAGCACCAAATGCTTTGGATATTTCGCCTAACTTAACTTATTCCCTTAAACGTGGGATAAGTAATTTTTACACTAAGAAGTTGCAGAAAATCCCTGCTGATTGAGGTCTTTTTGACGGTCACATCTTGTTCGCAACTTTAAGTCAGCTATTGCGCAAGCTCTGTTTCAAACCGGATAGTTGCCTATTGACCCAAGTGTCTTTGTGGACACCAACAGGATTCTGTTCCCTCGCAACGAAGAACCTCAAACTCATTCTTGTCCACCGATTGTCGGCATGCAGAAGAGGAGTGGCATTATGCTTCTCTGGACAAGTGCCTGAGGACTGGGCCTGTTGTGCTCGAGCCAGCACTTCAGAATCTTAAAGAAGCGGATACGATCGCTGGGACAGGAGCTTTATTAGCATTACGTTTCGGATTCCTGCTCGAACCCATCATCAGAGACAAAAAGAAGATACGGATGGTTCATGCGCCAGAGGCTGCAGTATTTATAGGATGCAGTCACCATGATACCGCATATTTATGAATGTTCACGGCTCTCTCCTCATCAGGGATCGTTACGATTGGTGTGCTGACTGTTTGATGGCCGAAATTCGCGTCGTTAACTGCTGCAATTTTATCACGCGCGTTGGATGTTGGTGTGATCCACCGACCCTGGAATTGATGACAGTATTCACCTGTGCGCTCCCTGCGTGGCTAATTACTCCGCCTATGATAAGTCTCAGCACCGAATATGGAAGGGGAAGGTCATTGCACTTGTTAATGGACGGGGGCCAGTGAACCATGACTCATTCAGCGCGCGACCCGTCGGGTTGTCACCTATAGTGACACTTTCAGCCTCTTCGAACTTGAATGTGTGGCCGGATCTCGTCAAATGAGCCGCAACTTGAGAGCTGGCGTCATTTCTCCGCACCACTGCACCGTGTTTGGCCATTCGCGTTCGGAGTTGTCTTCCGATTTCTCCGACGTTGTTGCTTTGTCCGCAACTGCACCATATCCGATAAACAACTTCAGACGTCTCTTACCGTGGTAGTGGGTCTTTTGGTCTCATCACCTGACGCCTTATGGTAGCCTCCGGTCTGTGTCGAACTCCAACCCCAAGTGGTGCGGCATACGAGAACATCCTCCTGGATAATCATCAAACAGCCATCACACCATGTGCAACAATCCCTGACGAGGGGGGGAGCCGTGAATATTCATAGGTATGCGGTAGCATGGCGCCTGCATTCTATAAATACTGCAGCTCCTTGTGCATGAACCACCCGTTTCTGCTTTCCTGTCTCTGATGATGGGTTCGAGCAGGAATCCGAAACGTCAGGCGAATAAAGCTCCTGTCCCAGCGATCGTGTCTTCTTCTTCTTCAAGTCTGCTTCCTGGGAGTCGTCTCTTCGCTTCTATTGACTTCAGAATCGACGATTTCTCCGGCAGAGGAGACAGGTGGTCTGAGATGAGCAATGAAGTAGTCGTTTGGCTTAAGGGCCGTAGACTGATTTGTGGGTCGCGAAGAATTTTCGTCGCGGACTGAATATCATCTAGCCTCTGCCTCAGCGGCCTTGGTCATATGAGGAATGTATGACATCGGCCCCGTTGTCTGTGTAGATCTTTTTTGAATTGTTTTGCATTGAGGCCAGACGTTTGACATCTCTGTCGTTGTTGTCAACCAACTTTTTGTGCTGTCAGGGTGTGCACCAGTTGCATGAATGGCATCCCACAGTTTCTGCCCCTTGGTCTTAACACCAACCTTCTCCTTCCCTCTCTCCAGAAATTGCCTGCGCCTCAGATCGGTGTTAGTGGGTTTTTGTATTATCCAATAAGCGTTCAGTCATATCTTGTGGTGCAGTATTTGGCCTACCTGATGTGGCCTACGTGGTCAGAGTTGCATTCTGAACTTCGAGACTACGGAGCGATGGTCAGTTCAGCATTCTGCACGCTACATTGCCTCCATCAATTGTGCATCCCTACAAATTTGCCTTCTGACTGAAGTAATGTAATGATGAGGAAAGCGACGACGTTCTATGCATGTTTGCAACAGCAGAAGAAGGTCGCTGCCCGTTGAAGTTAGGAAACAAGCCTTCCCAGATGGTATGACTGGTAGCCATATAGGCAATGGAGATACCGGAGAAAATTAAATCTGTGAGTCTTCGACACACCCAAAAAGAAGAAGATGTTGTGCTCTGTGCATGTTTACAGCATGAGGAGGTCGTTGTCGTTACAGTTACTGGCTACCTAGCGACCCAGCACTCTTTCCCAGAGGGATTTTCTGAGACTACACGGCCAGTGGAGACACCGAGAACAATAAGTCTATGCATCTTCGACACAGCCATAGAACGTTTCCTTCATTTAATCATGAACTGACTATTGTGCCGAATTTTTTGGCCGAGTGGGAGAACTCCATGACTTGCGCACGGTCATTTATTCCAGGCGGTTTAGGATTGTGGAGGCGACTCCAGCATCAAGTCGTCCATTCTTTAGATGTCCGCTTCTGGCCCAACTGATAGCTCGTTCGAACGACATGCTTGATAGCCATCTGACAGAGGGTTCTAATATCAGCTTCACCTGTGCCTGGGTTTGGCTGGCCGACTAAAACCGATAGCGGCTGAGTCAGAAATCGCCATTCTAATTACGCTTAGTTTCGTCTCTTATATGTCTAGCCTACGGATTAGTCATTGTTATGCGATCGCCCGCGAGGACTGTAGGCCAGGATTCCAAGGTAAAACGTAGTCAGACACATTCTGGTCCGCATTTATGACACACCAGTGAACTCCACGCTCCGGTGTTATGGAAGAGTCATTGACGGGAGCCTAAACTTTATTGCCACATGAAGGGCTGCGACTACGGGCTGAGAATCTGTTACCTACGGTCTCCCTGTCACCCGCCAACCATGCCTTTAATTCAGAGTATCGAGTGTATTAATTCTGCCCCTGCTGGAGGTTAGCCATCCTTGGCATCTCTCGCTCTCCCTCTCGCTTAACGCAGTGGGGCATGATATAGGAAACACAACTTCTCGTCCTATAAACTGGGCCCTTGTTCTCCTTAGCAGAAATTTCTGTCCGTTTGATGAAATCATTAATGTGATTACTCTTCCGACAGGCCAGTAGACCAACACATGTCGGCTAGTTCGGTTGCCCGACTGATGTAAATTACCGTTTCATTTTTCTTCGGCCTTCCAGAGTTCAAAAGCGAGAACAATTAGTCTATTCATTTTCGACACAGCCGTGAGGCCGACCGGTCGATTTTTGTAGAACTTGTCCTTCATCTAATCGTGCCGAATTCCCTTCTGTGGATCGGGGAACTCCATAACGTCTTCGTTTTCACAAGAGGGGCTGCGACGTGCTTAGAAGCTGTCACCTGCGGTTTCTATCTTACCCGTCAACCATGCCCTTAATTGCGCATTCCGAGTGTTGAATTTATCCATTCTGCCACTGCCCTATGGTAACCATCACTGGCATCTCTTTCGCTCCACGCAGTGGAGTATGTTTTAGGAAACACCACTTTCCCCTATTTTAGTGAGGACTGTTGTGCCCCCTTGCATGGCCTTCTGGCCGTCCAATCAACGCCTTATTATTTTATTTCGACTGGTTAGTGGACTCACACATGCCGATCAAGGGGGTTACTCGACTCACGGTTTGTTGACGTTGATGATTATGTTGTGGACTAGGGAGTGTGGTAGTACGCCTAAGCGCGGGTTCGGTCGTGCCATCCACCTTTACCTTTCCTTGCTTCTGGTCTTTTTGACTTTGTCTTGACATCGGGTCCAGGTGGGGAGTAGGAGGAGCGAGTGCGGTAGATGCTGTGCAAGTTTGCTACTACTACAAATTAACTCACGCACAAGTCACCGCGTCTGTTTTCACCTTGCCGTGGATCGCGCGGTAGACATCGCCGGCAACGACGGTCGGTCTGCCATATAGCATATTAGATGGTCAACAGAATTTGATTTTACCTGGCTCCTCAGCTGAGTTTGGTTAAATTCAACTTAGAGGGGGGGGAGGGGGGAATCCAAAAATTCACGTCAATCGCAGAATTTTTTGCTCGAGTTATAGTTTCTTTCGCCAGCTGAAGGTCGCTTAGTAGCGACGTGTGAAATGTTGCGGAATCCAATGATCACCAGAGACGCCAAAAATTTGCGCAATTATATGACGGAAAATCGACAACGTAAGTGCCTAGCTTTTAAGTTATTACTTGCTTTAAGCATGGCGGGACGATTTTTTACGTGTATGAAACTACTCAGCCTTGCTGAAATTTTAACCCTTACAGTTTTGTTCAATACCACTGGCACCAATTAAACCCATCTGCTTTTCTCTACCCCAATAACAATGGCGAACCCATAGACACATGTACGTTTTTTCCATCGTTTAAAGACTCTGTTAAACATTTGCTCACAGTGGCTAACAAGGGGAAGGTAACAGATATATATGCTTCCCTAGAAAGTTCCTACTAATTTCGTGTTTTACACTTTATTTATACAAGAACTCCTCTTTTCCTCTCCAAAAATTCCTCATCCGTAAAGTCCTCCTGTTGCTAGCCATGGTAGAGGTAGAAGATGTGTTTTCTCCTACCTCTATCGCCTCATCATATTAAAACAAACATACGGTACAGATAAGGTTTTTTCGTTTATACACCTAAGAACTCTGAGTCTCCCCTCGTAAAAGGGCCAGTTTGAAAAAATCCCCTACTAACACCATTCCCGTGATGTAGTTCAGCGAACCTAGATATCTAGGCAGTATGTTATTGCCGACAAAGACAAGGGAGACTGGAATGACTGGGTATGACTGACTGACGGCGACTAAGGAGCCAGAAATGGTAATAACATACTGCCTATATATCATGCGCCGCTCTGCGTCTGCTGGTTGGGCTAGGGAGAGCGAGCCCGTAAGGCACAACGGAACGAGTGAGTTCCGTAAAAACGATCGAGGAGCGCCCCCTACCAACCCTAGATATCTGTTTATGACCGGGTGAGGCTTCAAAATAACGGAGCTGCTAACTACAGACTAGACCCAGCCAAGCGTTAACTGTTGTCTGCCTTTTAAAGCGGATTAAGATGGTATAATCCGTCCTACTTTGCACGCTGCCGCAGTTGTTTACAGTGAGGTTGGCTTGTATTTTTCACCCACGCAGTGCACATTTCGCCACTGGAGGGGCATGCCTATATTGTTAGTTGCTGGCAAGAAAATGGCCGCCGACTCAGCCTACGTTAGAGTCGTTTTCCGAGACCCCTCCCCAGGCCTCAGTACGAGTCGGCAGTACTATGCACCGAGGAGAAGTCCAGACGTCCGCTGTTTGCCAAAACCGCGCACAGAGGAGATTGTCTTTCTGCTGGAGAGGAACGAGGCCTGCGGCCTGGAGCCGGGTATCTACTGTACCAGTGGATTGCCCTGTCAGCTGAAGGGAACCTTTTTGGAGGAGAATTTCGCCAAAACAAGGGGCCCTCTTGCACCATGGCGCACGGTGCGAGGTGTCTTCTCCAATGTGTTTGAGGTTGCAGATACCACAACTACAACCACGGAACGTCTGCTTATGTACCTTATCGATGACTACCTGAGTCCAATCCCCGATGAAGCATACCCACTGCTGAATCCTACTTCGAGGTACGTCGCTTTAGATGAGGATTGAGTGAACGAAGGAAGGTGTATATTGCACGAATCCAGCTGTTTAAACATTAATGTGTCACAAAATGAAGGCGATGACAGAAGGGATTGGAGGTAAGTCCCGTTCGCTGGTTTTCGCCTAGCGAAGGGCTGGGGAAGTGAGTTGTCAACCCTAGCGGTTGCAAATCATTCACAGACTGTCAACATCTTCTCATCGCTAATGGTCCCCCGCCGCAAGTCCCACTCGGGGTTAGGGACGTGATAGGAGGGGGAATTCCACGGATGAGTACTCAGTGACCTCATTTCCGACGCCGTGCTCACTACAGGCACAATCATCATCATCATCATCATCATCATCATCATCATCATCATCATCATCATCATCATCATCATCATCATCATCATCATCATCATCATCATCATCATCATCATCATCATCACCACCACCACCACCATCATCATCATCATCCTCAGCAGCAGCATAGTCATGACGATCAGTTTTCTTTTGCCATCTAGCAAACTGCCGTTTATGCTTTCTGGTAAGCATCAGGTGATGCTGAGAGCGTCTCTCGCCGTTTCAACTAATTCGTGGATCATATGACTATATAAATAATGGCGTTGACGCCTAACAGTCTTAAAAGCACCTTTTTAGTTCTTTTTTTCCCCTCGGTTTTTTAATCGGTAAACGCGCTTCCTGCCAGTATCTGCGGACTGTTTGTCACTGCTCACAACACAGCGAGGTCAGGTGTGGTTATGTAGCCCCACCCGAAGCAAACAAACCCCAGTCACCTGTAATACGAGACCGGGGGTAATAGGGCTTTTTTACGGCTGGCGCCGGGAATGCACAGGCGACGGGGTCAAGTAGTTGTATGCAAAAGAAAAGCCGTTGGGAATGCGCGGTTGTACTTTAAGTGGTGGAGATATAGTTGCCCTAACCCCCAACACGTTCCCCTAACTTCTACCCCTAGTTCCAAACTCTAATCCTAACCCCTGACCCTTAACTCCAACCCCAACAGTATGGGGTCCATTAGAAGCGAAGAGACGAGTCCCAGGAAGTAGTCTTGAAGAAGGAGACACGATCGCCGGAACAGGAGCTTTATTAACCTGACGTTTCGAATTCCTACTCGAGTCCATCATCAGAGACAAAGAAGCAGAAACGGGTGGTTGTTGCACAAGGGGCTGCGGTATTTATAGGATGCAGGAACCATGCTACCGCATACCGCATACATCCCTATGAAAGAGGGGAGCCGTGAATGCTCATAGGTATGCGGTAGCATGGCTACTGCATCCTCTAAATACCACAGCCCCTTGTGCAACAACCACCCGTTTCTGCTTTTTTGTCTCTGATGATGGATTCAAGTAGGAATCCGAAACGTCAGGCTAATAAAGCTCTTGTCCCGACGATCGTGTCTCCTTCTTCAAGTATGGGGTCCATCAGATGGGGCTGCATAACCATATATTACTCATTGAGGTTTTCTGGGTGTCATATGGTAGGGTCTCCATCCGTAAGTCCTGCATTTTGCCACACAGTATCTGTAAGAATAGCTTGTCCCTATGCTCCCTATTGCCTTCCCAGAATGCCTAAGCAGGCTAAAGGCCAATTGACAGCTGTGGCTGGCCCGGTTATGCCTCCTACAGTAAAAACCCCCTGAAGGATTGTCTTAACCAAGCTGACATGAACGATAACAATGCCACTAGTAGAGCTCTATCGCTGTTGTGGATATCCGTAACGGCTAGACATAACAGAGACATGGCTTAAGACCGGTCTGACTGCGACGAAGACGACGCCGGGTATCTCCAGTCTAGCCTTTTTGTCACTAGCCTCTTTAATACGACACCGAAAGACCAGTTGAACTCCAGACGACGGTCATTGTCGCCTTTTAACACCTCGGAGTCAAAGTGAAGGCTACCGCCTGAAATTCAGTGATTATTGTCGACGCTGACGCACTCAGATCCCTTATTTAATGCACGCCGTAAGTGCCGAGGTTTTTGCGCGCAATAATCTTTGGTTTCATCGAGGAACTTGCATAATGCCCGGATTAGTACAGTAGATGTGCTAACTCATGAAATATCAACCACAATTTAGAAATGCGTTCTCGTTTCGAAAAGATAAATTAAGTAGTGTTGTAAAAGTAATCATGCCGCAGCATAAATCTAAAATGATCCAGTTATCTCAGGGTGTCGGCTTTCGAAAGCACTTATCTTCGGCTGCATGCAAGATCCATACTCTGCAAAAAATAACTACATAAGTAGTATGCAATTTTCTCATTGATGTTCGATGCCCTTGAAAATTCAATTATATTTCATGCAAAACATGCATAAAAATATTCATTCTTTTACTTTATCGGTAGAAAATCTCGTCTTCTTCCAATTTCATGTTCAAAAGAAATGTATAATACGGTTTTACAAAAGTTTCTAACTGGGAGATATTTTAATACCGTTAAATGGCCGTTCGTGAAATGTCATGTATCTGCATTTACAAATGTGGCTTGTAAAGTTGACAATATTGCTCAAATCCACTGCTTAATTTTATGAACCTTATATGGTCTCCTCTTAGCACCGTAGAGAAATGCATGGTTTTCCGTACACGGAAAATATACAGCTTGTAGTTTTGAAACCCTGAATGCAAGTGTAACAGCAGGTCGGTTTCAAAATTATTCGGGAATTAGAAGAGTTTTTTAAAACCGAATTGTACTCTTCGTTTGAGTATGCGGTTGAAAGAAGACGTAATTTTCTACTGAATGAGTTAAAGAATGGATATTTTTATGCATGTTTTCCATAAAATATAATTGAATATTTAAGGGCGTCGAAAATCAATGAGAAAATTGCATGCTACTTGTGTGGTCATTTTTTGCAGAGTATAGATCTTGCATGCAGCCGAAAATAAGTTCTTTCGAAAGCCGACACCCTGAGGTAACTGGATCATTATAGATTTATGCAGCATCATGATTAGTTTTACAACACTACTTAATTTATCTTTTCGAAACGATAACGCATTTGGAAATTTTGGTCGACATTTCATGAGTTAGCACATCTGCTGTACATTTTCAGGGAAGAGACCGGCAGAGGTACTTAGGAGCGGACACGATAAAATGGACACCCAAGCATTATAGGCGGTTCTTGTCTCCCTGTCCCACGCCTAACCAAGAATTTGAACGACTTTTAAAGTGTAACGAAGTGTTCGAGAAGACGTTTCCTGAGGGTTTCCTATCTGGCCTAGGAATCCAGTCCGGGGAGTGGGGATTCCTTTGCGATGTCTCCTTAATTTGACATTAGAATATACGAGTGTATGAGGTCAAGCCCACCAATAGCTTCATGTGCTATGTCCTACCTTGAGAGCAAAGCAGCGAAATGAAGCATCTTTGCATCTGTTCGTATTTGTTTGCGCACACCGTTACCATATCCATCGTTCAAAAGTCAGACATCGACAGAATTAAATCGGCAGCTTCGACGCATTTCAGTAAATACTTAATACTTTTGGGATTCCGACATTTCGCGCGGAGTTTTATGTCACATTGGCCTAAGATCGTGTCAAAATTGTGATTAGTCGACATCATTAAATACTTTTCCCTAAAAGTAGATACAGTTGGGGATCTGTATAAGGTCCAGATGGCTACACTGTCGGCAAAGGAGCCGAAAGGGATACTCAGGTCAGCCACGAAAATATGGACACACCAGCATCACAACAGACCTCGCGCTAAATTTCAGGGGTTCCTACTTGCGTAAATATGACTTGATTTTCTACCAAATGAGTGAAATAAAGTATACTTTTGTGCATGTTTCCCATAAGATATATTTGGATTTATAGAGCCGTCGGAGATCAGTGTTGAAAATTCATACCACTTAAGTAGCCGTTCTTTACGGAGTGCTGTTGGTAATAACGCCTATTCGGCTGCTTTGTCCTGCAATTAAAGACTTTATCCACCTTATTGGCTGCTTTACAACTCAGATTGTGACGTGGTTGGGTGGCATAGGAGGAAATTTGCTACGCGATAACTATCCGAGTGGATGACTCCACTTATGACACTAAAATGCACCTAGATATAAATCCTCTAGTAGGCGATAAACGTGACTTTGAGGGCAACAACTTGTCATGCTAATTTCGAGAATACATTTTCGCGAAAGAAGTCCCTTGTCCTGCCAAGAAGGTCCTATTCTGCGTAAATTGTTTGAAAAACTGAAGGGCATTTTGTCATCGAGATTTCTGATTTCTAGATTAATCAATGGATGATAGCGAAGAGGAGGGACTAAGAAACACACAGGGCAGATATACTTCTTTTTTCCTATAGAGCTAGTTGAGCTTCAAGAGCGGCAAAATTCTGAAATGGTTTTAATTTCCATTGTCAAAATGTTTGTTAAACCTAAATATATCCAGTAGGTGGGCTAACTTATGAAATGCCACCCGAAATTCCAAAATTCGTTTGCGTTTCGAAAAGATTGATTAAGTAGGGTTATAAAACCAATCATAGCGCAACGTTATTCTATAATATTTCAGTTACCTTAGGATGTCGGCTTTCGCATGAACTTCTTTCCGACAGCATGTGAAACTACACTCTGTAAAAAATGACTGCTAATTTAGCATGAATTTTAATATTCGATGCCCCTAAAAGTCCAATTATATTTCATGGAAATCACGCATAAAAGTATTCATTCTTTTGCTCGTTCGGTAGAAAATTACGTCTTCTTCTATCTTATACTCGAAGGAGAAACAATACGATTTTAAAAAGTTTCTAATTGTGGGACTTTTAAATACCGTGAAATGGCCGTTCATAAATCGTCATGTCTCTGCATTTACCAATGTGGATTGTAAAGTCAACATTATGAATCAAATCCACTGCTAAATTTTATGAACCCTATATGGCCCCTTTATATTACGGTACAGAAGTGTGTGGTTTTCCGTACGTGGAAAATATACGGCTTGTAGTTTAGAAACCCTGAATCCAAGTGCAACGGTAGAGCGGGTTCAAAATTATTCGGGAATTGGAAAAGTTCTTGAAAACCGAATTATACCATTGCTTCGAGCATAAGATGGGAAGAAGACATAATGTTCTACCGAGTGTGCAAAAGGATGAATAGGCAGAATGGTATTACCGACAAAGACAAGGGAGACTGGAATGGGCATTTCTGGCTTATTAGCCATCGCCAGCCAGCCATACCCGAGCCCGAAGTATGGAACACCCGCGCCTCGAACTCGCGACCTGTTGGTTTAGAAGTCCACGCCTCTACCCACCCGGCCAAGAGCCCGTTGCCCTGTCGGCTTTCGATCGGGAATATACAATAGTAGGGCTCGGATGTGGCTGGCTGACGACGGCTAATAAGCCAGAAATGGCCATTCCAGTCTCCCTTGACTTTGTCGGTAATACCATTCTGCCTATATATCACGCGCCGCTGTGCGGCTGCTGACTGGGCTCGAGAGGGAGCCCTTAAGGCACAACGGAACGAGTGAGTTCCGTATGAACGATCGGTGAGCGCCCCCTACCATTGTATATTCCCGATCGAAAACCAACAGGGCAACGGGCTCGTGGCCGGGTGGGTAGAGGCGTGGACTTCTAAACCAACAGGTCGCGAGTTCGAGGCGCGGGTGTTCCACACTTCGGGCTCGGGTATGACTAGCTGACGACGGCTAATAAGCCAGAAATGGCCATTCCAGTCTCCTTGTCTTTGTCGGTAATACCATTCTGCCTATATATCATGCACCGCTGTGCGGCTGCTGGTTGGGCTCGAGAGAGAGCCCTTAAGGCACAACGGAACGACTGAGTTCCGTATGAACGATCGGTGAGCGCCCCCTGCCAAAAGGATGAATATTTTTATGCATGTTTTTCATGAAATATAATTGGACGTTTAGAGGAATCGAATATTAATGAGAAAAATTCATGCCATCTAAGTAGTCATTTTTTGCAGAGTGTAGTTTGTGCATGCAGCCGTAAGGAAGTTCTTTCGAAAGCCGGCATCCTGTGGTAGCTGAATTATTATGTTGCAGGCATACTAGATTTATAACCCTACTTGTTCGAAAGGAAAGCCCATTTCGGAATTTCGGTTGACATTGCATGAGTTAGCCCACCTACTGTAACTAGACTACATGAGTTTTACTCGATCTTTAGTTCAGAGTAGACAATCGATCGAAAGTACCATAAATTCATCCATATTCTCAATCAGGTTTTATTTCTTCTAGAACGCATCCAGAAACTATTTGCGTGCGCTTTTGCTTTTTATGGCGTCTCGACTTCCAGAGAGTTGTCTCGTCTCGCAGCTGTCAGCGGCACTTCATTCGTTTACTACGTGTTCTAAATTTGGCGCCCGTATACGGCAGCCAAAAGCGAATGCTGGTCCCCCTGATGTACCTGATTGGCTGGCAAACTCACTACCAAGCGAAACACCAGGCGTCATGTTGGATGAGATGACCGCTGAACTGTGAGCTCTTCGAAAGCCCTCCCGTCATGGAATGTGCCTGTATACAGTAAGTGGGCTAATTCATGAAATCTCATCAGAAATTCCGAAATGCGTTTTCGTTTCGGAAAGATTAATTAAGTAGGGGCGTAAAACTAATCATTCTGCAGTATAATTTTATAATAACTCAGCTACCCCCGGACGCCGGTTTTCGAACAAACTTCTTTTCAGCTGCATCTAAAAGCCATACTCCATTAAAACGACTAATTAATTAGCATGCGTTTTCAAGGATTTTCGATGCCCTTAAATATTCAATTATATTTCATGAAAAACATGCATACATATACTCATTCTTTTGCTCACTCAGTAGAAAATTACTTTTATTTTCAACTTTACGCTCGAAGGAAGGGCATTATTCGGTTTCATAAAACGTTTCCAATTCCCGAATAATTTTGAACCCGACCTGCCGTTACACTTACCTTCAGGGTTCCCAAACTACAAGCCGTATATTTTCCGCGTGCGAAAAACTATACATTTTTCTGCGGTGTTAAGAGGGGAACATATGGGGCTCATAAAATTAAGCAGGGGATTTGAGCAATATTGTTAACGTTGCAAGCCACATTGGTAAATGCAGACACATGACGTTTTATGAAGGGCCATGTCACGGTAATAAAAAATCTCACAATTTGAAACCTTTTTAAAATCGAATTATACCCGTCCTCCGAGTGTAAAAATAAAAGAAGACGTAATTTTATACGGAATGAGGAGAACAATGAATATTTTTCTGCATGTTTTTCATGAAATATAGTTGAACATTTATGGGCATCGAAAATCACTGAAAAAAGCATGCCAAATAAGTAGTCATTTTTACAGAGTATGCTTTTTAGATGTAGCTGGAAGGATTTCTGTTCGAAAGCCAACATCCGAAAGTAACTGAACTGTTATCAGTGTATGCTGTACTATGATTAATTTCACGACCCTGCTTTATTAATCTTTTCGAAACGTAAACGCATTTCGGAATTTTCGTTGAGATTTCATGAGTTGCACCACCTACTGTATGCTAAGACCCCCAGACTCCATGATGTATAAGTGACGAATATGCATGAGAACTTGCGGCAGTTCGGTAAAGATGAGGTCTGCGGTTCGCTCGGCTCAATGGATCAACCCTACAGTAGATGTGCTAACTCATGGAATGTCAACCAAAATTTCGAAATGCGTTCTCGTTTTGAAAAGATAAATTAAGTAGTGTTGTAAAACTAATCATGATGCAGCATAAATCTTTAATGATTCAGTTACCTCAGGGTGTCGGCATTCGTAAGCACTTATCTTCGGCTGCATTCAAGACCTATAATCTGCAAAAATGACTACTTACGTAGTATGCAATTTTCTCATTGATTTTCGATGCCCTTCAAAATTCAATTATATTTCATGGAAAACATGCATGAAAATATTCATTTTTTACTTATTCGGTAGAAAATCACGTCTTCTTCCAATTTCATACTCAAACGATTGTGCAATTCGATTTTGAAAAGTTTCTAATTGTGGGATTTTTTAATACCGTTAAATGGCCGTTCATGAAACGTCGTGTATCTGCATTTACGAATGTGGCTTGCACAGTTGACAATATTGCTCAAATCCACAGCTTAATTTTATGAACCTCATATGGTCTCCTCTTAACATCGTAGAGAAATGCATGCTGTTTCGTACACGGAAATTACACAGCTTGTAGTTTTGAAACCCTGAATGCAAGTGTAACTGCAAGTCGGTTTCAAAATTATTCGGGAATTAGGAAAGTTTTTTAAAACCGAATTGTACTCTTCTTTTTAGTATGATCTTGGAAGAAGACGTGGTCTTCTACCGAATAAGTAAAAGAATGAATATTTTTATGCATGTTTTCCATGAAATATAATTGAATTTTGAAGGGCATCGAAAATCAATGAGAAAATTGCATACTACGTAAGTAGTCATTTTTGCAGATTATAGGTCTTGCATGCAGCCGAAGATAAGTGCTTTCGAAAGCCGACACCCTGCGGTAATTGGATCATTATAGATTTATGCTGCATCATGATTAGTTTTACAACAATACTTAATTTATCTTTTCGAAACGAGAACGCATTTCGAAATTTTGGTTGACATTTCATGAGTTAGCCCATCTACCATAATTCCCATGGCTACGATAGCACATAGACCCTGACTAGTTGACGAGAACTATATACCCTGTCTTAATGTCGTTATAATTTGTGACCTACATGCAGACAACCAGTCGGATGGATTAGTGCCCATCAATGACTAAGGGCATTACCGATACGTGACTCTGGTGCTGTTGCATGACATAAGAGACAGTGGTCAGAATGCGAATGAGGAAAGCTGAGTAACGCACTGGTGAGCTGAAAACCCCTTAGCAGATACAGTGAGTGACCGATCTCATGAAATGTTCGCTGAAATTCTGAAATGTGTTTTCGATTAGGATAGATTGCTTAGGCGCGGTTGTAGTACTGATTATCTTGCGGCATAATTCTATAGTATTTAGGACCCGCCAGATGTCAGCTTTTGAATGCACTGTGCTGGATAAAAAGTGACTACTTAATAAGCATGCATTTTCACACTGATTTTCTATGATCTCGCAAATTCAAACATATTTTACAGAATGCAGGAAAAAAACTATGCTTTCCTCCCTTCATTTGATAGAAAATCCGGTCATCTTCATATTTTATACTCAAAGGGGGAGTATAAATAGGTTTTAAAAAAGTTTTCTAATTGCCAAATAAGTTGGAGCCTGATCAGTCGTTGCATTAGCGCTTAGTGATTACAGCACACAAGGTGCATGCGTTCAGCGTAAATAAAATCACGTATTCTTCTATGTTTTTAAAAAGATGCCATATGGAGTGAATAAAATTTTGCAATGGCTGCTGACCATGTTGTGCATTTCATAAGGAACAGTGGTAAATGGACCGGTACGATGCTGTGTGAATGGAGACTGCACGATCTTAAAAATCGCACAATTAGAAACTTTTTAAAACATAATTATACTCCCTCTTTTAGTATCAAATATAAAGATGACGTGATTGTCTATCATATGACCGAGAGAAAGCATATTTCTGTTAGGGATTTCTACAAAATATATTTGAAATTGCATGACTACCGAAAAACAATGTGAAAAATGCATGCTAACTAAGTAGTCCTTTTTTACCGAGTACAGTCTGTATAGGAGTTTGGAAGGCAGTGCATTCAAAAGCTGACATCCTGGCGAGTCCTAAATAGTATAGAATCATACCACATGGCAATCAGTACTACAACCGCATCCAAGTAATCTCTCCTAATCGAAAACGCATTTTAGAATTTCAGCCGACATTTCAGTAGACCGGTTACTCACTGTTCTTCAGGCTGCGGCGCAAGATCGGTGAAACAAGCGTGTGCTACCCGTGAGGGTAAATCACTCAATATTTTTATCAGAGACTTGGCGGGCTCACTCAAGTGCGTATGTTGCGCATAATCGAAACTGCCTTTGATGAGAGACGTTGCCTGTGAGGGTGCTGTGTAGCCCGCACCTAGAATAATAAAAAAAACTCCACGTGTCAGGGAGCTGAAATCCCCAGACTGATGCTCGTAGTCCTAAAGCCAACATCCTTCCCCGTGAGATTCTGGTACGCCTCTTCCTCCGTCCTGGTTCTTGCATCCGTGACAACACTGTACTTCCTCTGAGGCTTAATTCATGAAATTAGCCAACCAGTATGGGCTTAATGTTTGCCGTCTGCGAGTACTTCACAAAACACAAGATAGAATGCATGGAATTATTAAAATATCCCTTTTTATTTAGATCCTAACAAATAATGATTACTAACAGTACGTGAGCCATTTCATGAAACTAGATGACAGAAATTGATATGAAACTTTTCGAACACCCTAGCCACTGCACATTTTGCTCACTTACCCAGCTTCCAAAGGCGATTGTCTTTTTCTTGTGCTGAGAATGTATCTTAGCAAGTTTATGGAGCGAAATGTTCAATGGTTTTAGAGGAAATGGACACAGTGACATATTTGGGCAATTTGTGACAATATGCACTTCCCAAGATATAGCAGCTAATGTCGATTCTCTGCGAGAAAACATTGAGAAAATACGTTTCTTATAAAATATGGCTAATTTTAGGGAGTATTTAATGCAACAAACTGCTCCTGATACCGCCAATGGACGACATTTAAGGTGAACAATTGCAGGGAACACTTTTGCTCTAGGATGACTGATTGGTTAAGAGGTGTCCTGCCAGAATATCGGCGTTTAAACACACTTCTTTGCGTCCCTCTGTAGCATGCATTTTTTACATTAATTCTGAATGGTCTTAAAAATTCAAATATATCTTATAGAAGAAGTACACAAAACATGCTTTCTTTTATTTGTTTGGTAGAAAGCCACATTGTCTTCACATTTTATACCCGAAAAAAGAAAATTTCTCGGTTTTAAAGAAATGTCCAATTATGATATTTTTTCTGACCATACAATGTCCATTCATACAACATCGTATCTTTCCGCTTAGTAATGCTCCTTATGAAATGTACAATATAGTTAACATCCATTGCAAAATTAAATCAGCACTCTATGTAATCTTCCAAAAGGCATAGAGGAATATACGATTTTCTTCCCGTGGGAAGGACGCACCTTGTAGATTGAAATCGCTAAATGCTTATCTCACGGTAGATCGGGCTCAAAATTTTTCGGGAATTGAGAAACTTTTTCAAAACCGGAATATACCATTTCTTCGGGTATAAAATGTGAAGACAACGTAATTCTCTATCAGCCGAGTGAAATTAAGCATCTTTTAATGCATGTCTTTTTATAAAATATATTTGAGTTTACGAGGTCATTGAAAGCCATTGTGAAAAATGCATGCTACTTAAGTAGCCATTTTCTGCTAAATGCGCTTCTTACAGGAGGACGAAAAGAAGTGCCGACCTTCCTGCGGGTCGAAATATTGTAGGATTATGCCATTTAAAGTATCCTTCCTAGTCAAAAACGCATTTCAGAATTTCGGCCTACATTTTAGGAGATTGGTCACTCACTGTAAGTCTCAGACGATAGAATGTCGTCCAAAAGCTCTGGGGCCTCTTCAACTGATTTACCGTAATGGATCGTTCATATGCCTTCCTGAAAAAAATGGGAGTAGAAATGTTCTTCCCTTCCCGTAACACAGGTTGGCTCGCAATAGATTCCAAGGAGAGAGGCTATTCTCGTGTCCAGAACTAACACTGACACGTTATCCTAGTTTCATCCCTACCCACAACCCTAACATTGACTTTAACCCTTAATTTCCTGAAATTTAGTGAAAAACCGCCTGAATAAGGAGATGCAACTTTGCACGTGCCCTGTCAGAGGCACCCAACATAAACACTCCTATTAATTATTTTCAACTTTACAGACGGAAAACAGTCTGAAAAGACAGTTGGCAAACTCATCATCAGGCCGAGAAATCTACAGTAGATGTGCTAACTCATGAAATGCCAACCAACATTTCCAAATGCGTTCTCGTTTCGAAAAGATAAATTAAGTAGTGTTGTAAAACTAATCATGATGCAGCATAAATCTATAATGATCCAGTTACCTCAGGGTGTCGAATTTCGAAAGAACTTATTTTCGGTTGCATGCAAGATCTATACTCTGCAAAAAATGACTACTTAATTAGCATGCAATGTCCTCATCAATTTTCGATGCCCTTGAAAATTCAATTATATTTCATGGAAAACACGCATAAACATATTCATTTTTTTACTTAGTCGGTAGAAATTCACGTCTGTTTCCAATTTCATACCCAAAAAGAGCATATTTCGGTTTTAAAAAACTTTTTTAAATTCCGAATAACTTTGACCTCGACCTGTAGTTACACTTGCATCCAGGGTTTGAAAACTACAAGCTGTATATTTACCGTGTACGGAAAACCATGCATTTCTCTACGGTGTTAAGAGAAGACCATATGAGTTTCATAATATAAAGCAGTGGATTTGAGGAATATTGTAAACTTTACAAGCCACATTCGTAAATGCAGATACATGACGTTTCATGGACAGCCATTTAACGGTATTAAAAAATCTCACAATTGGAAACTTTGTTAAAACCGGATTATATTCTTCTTTTGAGCATGAAATTGGAAGAAGACGTGATTTTCTACCGTATAAGTAAAAAATGAATATTTTCATGCATGTTTTCCATGAAATATAATTGAATTTTGAAGGGCATCGAAAATCAATGAGAAAATTGCATACTACGTAAGTAGTCATTTTTTTGCAGAGTATGGATCTTGCATGCAGCCGAAAATAAGTTCTTTCTTAGGCCGACACCCTGTGGTAACTGGATCATTATTGCGTTATGCTGCATAATTAATAGTTTTACAGCATTACTTAATTAATCTTTTCGAAACGAGAACGCATTTGGAAATTTTGGTTGGCATTTCATGAGTTAGCACATCTACTGTATGACATCTTCCTGAAATCATAGGGAGGTGATATTCCTTCGGCAAAATATAAAGCGCATGTAGTTTGCAAACCCTGAATGAAAAATGCGACGGCAGATCGGGTTCGAAATTACTCCTGATTTTAAAAATTTTCAAAAACCGGTAGATACTCTTTTTCAGGAGGTATATGTGTGAACGTAATCTGATAACAGGGCATAAGAGGGACAAACGTTGTGCATACTTCATGAAAAATATAACGGCTATCCAGAGAGATTCAACATCCGAAATATTAGAGAGCGTGCCACAAAACCTGCCTTAGCAACTGCAGTAAAGAAAGACTTATTTCTAAGACTGTATTTTCTAGGAGACGCAGTTAGCGTATTAGAAAGACGACGTCTTAGGACAGCTCTCGAGAGTGCCTTACCCCCGGCGAACTTGCGCGTAGTTTTCCCCCCTACTACGGTTAGGGAGCAAAGACCGGCTTTCGTTGCAGACCACATCCGTGTGTATTTATTCCTTCACCTGCCCCTGTGGAGCGGGATATATTGGCCGTACAACGAGGCGTCTGGAAAAGAGAATACGCGAACACATCCCTCCCTGGCTAGGTAGAGGTGATCATCGATCGATTTGGAGTTAAATTCTCGTACATCTAATCCATACGAACCACCAAGTCGACGGTAAAAAAGCGTTTAAAGTTTTCTACGGGCATCGGCATACTACTCTGAAGGCCTGCACAAACGGGCGCTAGCCACAGCCGAAGCAGTGGCAATTCGACTGGCGAACCCAGCACTCTGTTGTCAGAAGACGCTGACACAAGCAGTCTGTCTGTCATGGCCGACTCCGGACGGTGATCGCACGCCGTCCCGACGCGCTGAGAGCAGTCACACGCACTTACAGAGCTTACAATCTAACCTTAACCCCTTTCCTTCCCTCCCCCTTCCACCCCAACTCCACCGTCCTCAACACGCTGACTCTGTCATGTAGGCGGTGTAGGAACATGAAGTCCGATTCACCCTGCCGCTAAGACTTATGTGTATCCTGTCTGCAATTAGAATGATGATAACCCATGCAAATGTATCGGCCTGACGATTAGTTGCCGAACACATATGTTCGCCAACTGAACCTTCACTCGTAATATGGGATCACGGTTTGTCCACTGTGGACGTTTGTTAGCTGAGAAGTGCACTAGGTTTTTATTGATTTGTTGATGCCCTTACTGATTGGGAAACGGCATTTCCAGGTTGGTTCGCTGGTCCTTAAATGCTGACTGGTAGAACCGACTAAATCGAATGCTGGCCAGGATTTGGCACCAAGGCAGGTTCGGAGTTTCCTAGATGCATCATTAAAAAGGAGCTATTGTAGCCCGACTCTCAGTCTACCATTCCGCCACTCCTCACATACACACTGGGCAGACTGCGAGGTCAGAGTTATTTCACCAGTTTGCAATCTTCCAAGAGACAGTATTTAGTACTCCGTGACATATTCAAGTGCGTCAAAATGATTGTGCTGAGGAATGCGTGCTGAGGCCTTTGGCCACACTCTTTCTTCACAATCCCAGGCACCAGTCCACTGTCCGGGCTGATCAGATGTCTAGTGCCGGAAGTGGACACAGTTACTAACAGAGCTACAGAGTCCGTTAGGACGCACCACGTGCGAGATCTGGCCCCCAAACACGTACACCAGGAGTACACACACGAGGAGGAAGCAGCCTGGATCTCTTATGTGTGTGTGGGGAATGCCAATACGAAGGGGTCATCGTAGTTTGACTCTCAGTCCACCGGTCGTCCACCCTAACCAACGTACTCACAACTAGGCTGGGTGATTGGTTTGTGCTAAGGCGTCAGCTGGTAGCCTTCCAAGCGTGACTTTCGTTCGTCCTGTTAATGCGTCTGATCGTTTGTAGAGAAAAAGTATGTAGGTCGTCCGCGCACACCACACAAAGGACCTGTCCCCCACCCAAAAGCACACACTAGTATTACACACACAAGGGGGAAGCGGGTCGGATCTCACATGTGGGAGAGAGTATTATTAATAAAAAGGCACCGCGATCTTACTCTCAGTACACCAGTTGGCCACCCAACCCGTAAAAACAGAACTGGGTTGAGTGCGTAATCTTGGTTAGAGAGTCAGTTGACATGCCACAAAGCCAGGACTTTTTTGCGTACCGCGTTAGTCAGATTGCTTATAGTGCAGAATTACAGTAGATGGGCTGACTCATGAAATGGTAACCGATATTCCGAAATGCATTTTCGTTTCGAAAAGATTAACTAAGTAGGCTTGTGAAACTCGTCAGCCTGCAATATAATTCTATAATATTTCAGTTACAACAGGATGTCGGATTTCGAATGAACCTTCTTCCGGCTGAATACGAAAACTACACTCTTCAAAAAATGACTACTTGAGTAGCATGAATTTTTCTCATTGATTTTCGATGCCCCTAAAAGTCCAACTATATTTCATGGAAAACATGCATAAAAATATTTATTCTTTTGCTAATTCAGTAGAACAGTATGTCTGCTTCTAATTTTGTTCTCGAAGGAGGGACATAATTCGGTTTTCAAAAAGTTTCTTATTGTGAGGCTTTTAAACACCGTGAAATGGCCGTTCAAAAATCATCATGTGCCCGTAGTTACCAATGTGGCTTGTAAAGTTAACCACCTGGACCAAATAATCTGTTGAACTTTATGAACCTTATATGGCCCCTTTATTACCGTAGAGAAATGTGTGGTTTTTCGTACGCGGAAAATATAGGGCTTGTAGTTTGGTAACCCTGAATGCAAATGTAACGTAAGTGCGAATTCAAAATTATTCGGGAATTTGAAAAGTTTTGAAAACCGAATGATACCCGTCCTTCGAGTGTAAGATGAGAAGAACACGTAATTTTCTACCGAATGAACAAAAAGTGGATTTTCTATGCATGTTTTCCATGAATTATAATAAGACGTTTAGAGGCATCGAAAATAAATGAAAAAATACATGCTACTTAAGTAGTCATTCTTTACCGAATGTAGTTTTTGCATGCAGCCGGAAGAAAGTGCATTCGAAAGCCGACATCTTGAGGTAACTGGGATGTTATAGAATTATGTTGCAGGCTGATTACTTTTACGACGCTGCTTAAAACACTACTTTTAAACAAAAATTCATTTCGGAATTTCGGTTGAAATTTCATGAGTTAGCCCACCTACTGTATGTGCTGAGATTTGACCCAGCTCACGCTATCCTATCCTGCACATCAGATGGTTGCGCGAGCCGGTCAACCGTCTGAGACGAGGACAAAACCGGGAACAGTTCGTCTGCGCATCTCACGCATACGGCCTGTTCTCCGTACTCACGTACCAGGATTTCACGCACAAAGCAGTAGAACGTTTGGAGGACCTCGGATGCAGCGGAAGGGCCGCACAGAGAAAGGGGCCGAGAGCACATTACCCACTTGCGTGTGAGATGTTGTATGATGCTGTCTGTGCTGTTGAGGGAATGTGTGGTGAGGTGGTCATTCCTGCGGTGGCATACCGCAGGTTTTCTCAAATCCGCATCTGACCGAACAAGCCCATGCGATATCTAAATGTGCGATAGGAATGTGGGAAATTGAGGTGTGTGTGTTGGTGCTCCAAGCACTGGTGGGCCGGTCGCGGTGCGATGGTTTCGCAAGTGACTGACTAAGCCGGTGTGTGAGAGGAGTGCGCGATCGTGGTGAGGACGGATCAAGACGGAGTCAACATCGCTGGAGGTCTTGGCGGTGGTAAGGGTGGAGTTTAGCGGGATGGTAGTGGTAGCGTTTCGACCGGTGGCGGGTGAGAGTTAGAGCCGTGAGGGGCTGGAGTATGGGTGGTAGGGGATGAATTGTTTCGGGCTTTCGAGATTGCCCGAATCCCATTCGTCAGGAAACAGTGTCGAAACAAGACCTGTAACCTTCATCGGGAATACTGTCCTCTCAGGTGCCTTGTGATTTCACGGCCTCCGGATTGCATCGGCAACTTCTCCTTCAGAAGGGGAAAAAGAATAAAACTCCGAATAAATGCGATGTCTGGTGGTGTTGAAACAATAAGACTGTGTAGCATTTCCAGCTGTAAACGTGTCCGCAAACTAACTTACTCCTGATTTGCTTATCTCGTCGAGAAAACCTCACTGCTCTGACAACGGAAGTTTTCAAATGAAATTTAACTAGTTGTTCGAAATGTTTCTCTGAGACAGACACCCTGGAGAATGTGAATGTCGACAACAGGATGTGGAGGAAAAAAACATGGACCGTTCCGATCAGGCGCGAAAATTAAAAAAAACAGGCCAACAATCCCGCAAATTAAAAACGTGTCTGACACCGCTAGGAAACACTTAAAGTGGCGCCCAAACCGACGACCAGACTACGCAATATCTTAAGGATAGGATTGGCCATTTAGATAAGAAAGACGCCATATACAGGAGTCAATGCAGAACTTGAACTGCAGTATAATGTGGCCAAACTGGAAAATTGACCTCTGCGTGCATACGCGAACGTCAGGTAGCGGTAAAGTGGCGAGACTACCCCTCCACACAAGTTTGTCTGGGATTAAATCCACCCTGTTGGTGTCTGTTCACGTGAAAGGAGCTGAGGACTTTTTGAGGCCGTGCATTCTGACGACTCATGCAATAATCAGAACATCGAATTAGACGCAAGGCACAGCGAAGTCAAGTAAAAATCGAAAAGTCCTCAACCAGTCCAAAGGAGACGTCAGCCAGCAGCGATGGCTTATTGGAAAGAATGGCTACGTCGTGTCGATTTTTCAGGCATATATTTTGCGCTTCTAACGAGGTGCTAGAGAATCAGCGTTGACAAATTTAGGAGACAAAGTTTCTGAACTTTCCAAGGAAACTTAGTTTTTCAAAGTACACTTCTCGAGATGCACATTTTTTAGTGCATACGGTCAATTTTTTCCGTAGGATGTGGTTATGTAGCCCCATCTGACGGACGGAATACTGTTGGGGTTGGGGCTAGAGGTAAAAATTATGGTTAGAAGGTTAGAGTTAGGGGTTATAGTTTGAGGTAGGGGTTGGGTGGTAGGATAACTATTACCAACCACTCAAAATATAACCGTGCACTGACAATAGCTTTTCTTTTACATTCAACTACTTGACCTCGTCGAGTGTGCGCTCCCCGGCCCCACCTGTAAAAACCCCTATTACCACCGGTCCCTTATTACAGGTGGCTGAGGTTTGTTTACTTCATGTGCGGCTACATAACCACATTTGACCAATTTTTCAAATCACGAAGTTGCATAAATTTATGAAGCACCTATTTCCACCCCGAAATTGGCCCAAATATGCCGACCAACATTCCCATTAAATAGTGAATAACTTTAAGAATGATACAAATACAAAAGTAGCTTTAAAGATAATATTAGATTGTTTAGAAATAACAAAGTTTTAAGCAAAACAAAAGTGATAAAAAATCCAAAAATCGCGACAAATGAGTAAACTTAAATGTTATGAGTATATAAAGCCCGTCCGTGTAAAAACCGGGAAAGGGTCGGTTACGCTGTCCTGTTTCCAATTGAAAGTGCGATATGGGCATTGAAAGTAAAGTAAGTCGAAAAAGAATGCTGAAATCGTTAATGGGGAAAGTCGCCGAAACTGAAAGGGAAAAAGGCAACCTAATGTAAAACAAATCTGCCCCGAGACTGAAGGTAGCCTCCCCAAAAGGGCCTGGCTGTCAGGACACGTAACGGTATACCTAACCGTAGCCTCAAAAGTAAACCTAATCTTTAACCTTATCACAGGCTTAACGCTAACCCTAAGCTTAACACTAAATCTACAAGAAATCCTGGCCCTAACATTAACCGTAACCCCATCCTAACCCTGACATTAACCCTAGCCTCAAACATAACACTAGACGTTAACCTAAACCGCAATACAATAGTTAACCGTTCTTGTATATAGACCAGAAATGTGACGACGAGCTGGGGAGCCAGTCTCAAAAATCTAAGCAATAAAGAGTATTTCGTTCCCAAAGAATCTTGTCTATTTCATATGCATACAGTGAGTGCCCGATCTCATGAAATGTTGGCTGAAAAATGCATGCTTCATATGTGGTCTTTTTTACAGAGTGTGGTTTCTACAGAAGATTAAAAAGCGATGCATTCAAAAGTTCATATCCTGCCGAGTCCGAAATGCTATGGGACTATGCCGCATGCAAATTAATATTACAACCGCGCGTAATTACAAATTCTCGATCAAAAACGCATTCCAGAATTTCAGCCAACATTTTATGATTGGGCACTTACTGCAGGTATAATCCTTCTTTGAGTATAAATAATGAAAATGACAACATTTTCTATTAAACGACTGACAGAAAGCATATTGTTGTTCGCGGTTTTTCTAAACTATATTTGAATTTGCAAGACGATCGAAGATCAATGGGAAAATTCATACTACATGAATAGTCATTTTTTACCAAATACGGCTTCTATAGGACACTTAAAAGTTGTGTATTGAAAAGCAGACTTCCTGCCAAGTCTGAAATATTATTGGACAATACACCAAGCTAATCAATATTATTTTCCCGCCTAAGTAATCCTTCCTAATTAAAAAGGCATTTCCGAATTTTAGCCAAAATTTCGTGAGATCGGTCACTGACTGTATATGCAGACAAGTGGGTGCCGAGAAAGACAAGTGAATTTGCGATAATTATTTACTTAAGATGTGACTTATAAATCACTAAAGCTTACAATAAAGCAAACAAACATTCCCGAAACCTCTTTTGTAATTCCTCTCCTCTTGTTTAGTTGCTTGTCTCAAAAAGGATTTCGTCCTTCCTAATAATCCTTTTGGCCCACTTTAATTTGAAGGGTTTTGCGGGACTGGTCAAAGGAAGAAATTGTTTTGAACCCTCTGACAGCCATTAGCGACCACTACCTCAACCTGGTGTCACGTATCTGGTCACCCCTGTTGCTAACAAGAAGCCTTCATCGAATTTATGCAATTGATCGCGCAGCCGAGGAGTTGGGCTTCCACTACCCCACTGGCGACCTCATGCCAACGAAAAAGCCCGATCATTCGGCAGGCAGTGGCTTTGCTCCCAAACCTCCTATGCCCTTCAATCCGCCTCTGTTTTGGACTCGATCCCCTTTCGTACTTGGCATGCATCCCAGGGAGGACTGGGGAACAATTATCCAGCGGCTTGCCGGTGACATACTCTACGATTGCATGGAAGTCAATCGGCTAGAAGGTGAGGCTGCTAAAGGTGACCCGTTCTACCTTAGAGGTTACTGGTGCATACAGACTGTGCAAAATTTGGAAGTTATTTGGTGTTACCCACCCGCACGGCGCATCAGGAAAAAGAAATGCTTAGACGTGATTATATGGAGGGTTTCCAGTGGGATCTTATTTTCTAGCCGTACGTGCAGTAGACAAGCCCAAGTCTGATCCCTAAACCTTTATCCCTAAACCCATACTTCCTATCTCAAACTTTAACCCCAAACAGGTACGCCTACGAAATTAGATCTTGCCGAATTTCCAAATGACTTAATAATGTTATCCTGGAGACTGGACTTAACTCAGTTTGCTAAGACTAGAACAGTAACAGGCCAACTGGGTTTTCCTGAGAATTTCTAGAAAGTATAAGTCACTATTCTTCTTCCTCCGGCAGATGTTATCATCGCGTTCGGCCGACGAAGCACTGTGGTTTCATTGTCGGTTTGGCGTGAAATCATGATGATACGTGAGGGTTTCCAGATGAGTGAATAATTTTAGCTTGGAAACCGGACTTGACCAATTTTACTAGGGCTAGAGGAGAAACAAGCGAGTTGGACTTTCATGAAAATTTAAAGGGACTTAGCATCGTTATTCGGCTTCTCTGGCTAGATGCTATCATCAAGTTTGGGCATATGAGACCTCGCGTCTCTACTAGTTTTTTGGTGTGAACTCATGGAGATACAGTAAATGGGCTAACTCATGAAATGTCAACCGAAGTTGCGAAATGCATTTCCGTTTCAAAAAGATTTATCAGGTAGGGTTATAAAACTAATCAGCATGCAACATAATTCTATAATAATTCATTTATCGCAGGATTCCGGCTTTCGAACGAACGTCTTTCCGTCTGCATGTAAAAACTATACTCTGTAGGAAATGACTAGTTAAATGGCGTGCACTTTTCTCATTGATTTTCGATGCGCTTAACAGTTCAATTATATTTCGCGGAAAACACGCATAAAAATATTCATTTTCTTACTTATTTGGTAGAAAATGACGTCATCCTCCAGTTTTGTGCTTGAAGGAAGGGTATAATTCGGTTTTTAAACACTTTTCAATTTCCGAATAATTTTGAACCCGACTTGCCGTTACACTTGCATTCAGGGTTTCCAAGCTGCAAGCCGTCTATTGTCCGCGTACGGAAAACCATACATTTCTGTACGGTATTAAGAAGAGACCACAGAGGGTTCAGAAAATTAAGCAGAAAATTTGAGCCATATTGTTGACTTTACAAGGCACACTGTTAACTGCACAGACATGACGTTTTATGGACGGTCATATCACGGTATTAAACAATTTCACAATTGAAAAGTCAAGTTGGCGAACGCACGTTTTCGGTAATTCTTCCTCAGGCCAATACAATTACATGAAACGAATGAAAATGTACAAAATCAACAGTGTTTATAGATGCCTCAAGGGCTATTAAGTCACTAACACTCATCATCCCCACGCCGCCCGCATGAGAAGGTCGGCGGGTGTTAGTCGTCGGGGCTAGGGGAGGGGGGTAAGAGAGTCTTTGAGTAATGATCTTGGGTTGAGTACACGGAGTACCCATCATCGTGATTAGGGATTTGAGGCGGCATGGCTTCATCACTTGGGGTTGGTGTTGGCGTTGGCCACGGCAGCGAAAGCGCTTGTGTCAGAGTTTTCTGACAGCATAACACCGGATTCACTAACCGTATAGCTACTGCCTCTGCCGTTGCTAGTATCCGTTGGCGTAGGCCTTTAGAGAAGCATGTTGGTGTCCGGTAGACACCAACACCAACAATTGAAAACTTTTTAAAACCGAATTATGCCGTTTTTTCGAGTATAAAATTAGAAACAGACGTCAGTTTCTAGGGGTTGTGTAAAAGAATAAATATTTTTATGCATTTTTCCCGTGAAACATAATTGAATTTTTTGGGGCATTGAAAATAAATGATAAAAATGCATGCCACTTAAGCAGTCATTTTACACAGAGTACTGTTTTTGCATGCAGCCGGAGAGAAGTTCGCTCGAAAGCCAGCATCTCTAGATAACTGATTTATTAAATAATTATGCTGTACGATGATTGGTTTTACAACTCCACTAAATTGGCCTATTTGAAACAAAAATGCATTTTGAAATTTCGGTTGACATTTCATGAGTTAGCCTACCTACTGCACGCGAGTATCACTCCCCAGAGGCCAAATACTCAACTGAACATGGATAATGAAATGTAATATGATCGATGTGTGTCATCAGCGAAGTTGGCCCCCGTTAGATGTCCAAACCCGATACTTAAACTCAAGTCCAGTTGCCCATCGAGCCCACTCTTTGCCACTGAATCCAGAAGGAACGCATACCTCGTTTGCTAATATGAGAATTTTTCAGGGACAAAGAATACCGGCACACATTGTGCTTTGGAGTTCACGTCAGGACACCAGGCAGGCAGTTACAGTGATGTTAATGCTACCGAAATGCATCAAGGTGAGAACTCACAATGTTCTCTGACCCGGCATAATGTCGAACACGTCTGCGCATGTTCCGTCACCGGTTCGATTTTACCTTAAAACGGTCCTGCTGATTTCATAGTTTTGCGCGTTCACATGTGATGGACAAAAACAGAGGTCAGACTGGCTCACAGCAGGCGCATATGCTCATAACTACTGCCATAATCACGCGTTTGTGGCATGTCCTAGTCATGGTGTCAAATCCACTCAGCAACTGTCTGAGAGTCACAGACGGTAAAACATCCCCACGGCGGATCGGTATCTTCCTCCAAACACCAAATCTGACACAACAGGCAGGGCTTAATGACGTGGTTGTGACATTCACGCGTATAAAGTGAGCGCCACCCTCGGAAAACCTTCCGGAATACCAGCTCTCAGGACATCTTCAGGTTTTCGCGTGTTCTTGGTCTCAGATGATAAAGCATTTATTCTGAAATTTAACTGACATTGATCCACGAGGGAAGTTTCGTTCTTATGATCAGTACTCACGTGACTAACATCCTGCCTGCGACGGTAGGGGGGGGGGGTGCAGCGCTGCATTCGGGGAGCGCTAGAGCGTTTATAAAGTTCTGCAGCTGTAACCACCCGAAGTGTGCTTCGCCAGTGATCGCGGGCATGTTTACTAAGCGTATAAACATTGACGTTTGGTAAAAACATAAACGGTCGGAATAAACTTTGTTTACAGGTAGATGAATCAGCTCGCCAGTGTCCACTCAGTCCAGTTCGACCACCGATTTCGACGATATACACCTTGTGCTCCCTAGCAGGGTAATAGCAGGACAGTGGCTTGTGCGTGAGTTAGTACGCAGTGGCGGTAGACTTGCTACGCGCCTATCGCAGCTCCTTCCCTGTTTGCAGCCGGTGGAAGAGTAAAAAAGACCAAAAGACGGGGAAAGGCACAGGTGGATGGCACAGTGTGAACCCGCACATAGGCGTACCACCACGCCCTCTGGTCCTCAACGGACCCTGACTAATATCTCATACCACGACAAGAGTGGGGGGGGGGGTGGCACAGATCCCTAGGGGCGCGGCGTGAGTCGTCACCTGTGCTTGCCACCACACCCTAGGGCCGGTGCTAAGAAAGAGTAAAAAAACCGAAGACGCGGAAAGGCACAGATTGATGGCACAGTGTGAACGCGCACATACAGTGCGTGACCTATCTCATAAAATGTTGGCTGAAATGCGTTTTCGATTAGGAAGGATTACTTGGTCGCGGTTGTGATACCGATTATCTTAAGGCATGCTCTTATAACATTTTGGACTTGGCAGGATGTCGGCTTTTAAATGCACTTCTTTTCAATTTCCTGTAAAAAGCGTGCTCGGTAAAAAATGACTACTTAAGTAGCCTGCATTTTTTCTCATTGATTTTCGATGGTCTTGGAAATTCAATCAATCAATAGAGAATTACGTCTAATTTATATTTTCTACTTGAGAAAGGAGTTACTTAGGTTTTAAAAAGGTTTCTAATTATGAAACTTTTTAAGACCGCGATATGTCCATTCAGATAGCATCGTACCTGGCCGTTTACCACTGCTCCTCATGAAATGTACAACATGGTCCCCATCCATTGCAAAATTGTATGGACCCTGTATGATATCTATTTAATGACAGAAAAATATGGGATTTTCTTTACGCGGAACGCATGCACCTTGTACAGTGTAATCACTAAGCGCTAATGCAACGAAGAATCAGGCTCCAAATTTTTCGGCAATTAGAAAAATTTTTTAAAACCTAATTATACTCATTTCCTAATTATAAAATATAAAGAAGACGTGATTCTCTATTGATTGACTAAAAGAAAGCCTATTTTGTTTATGGTTTCTATAAAATATCTTTGAATTAGCAAGACCATCGAAAATCATTGGGAAAAATGCACGCTACTTATGTAGTTGTCTTTCACCAAGCAAATTTTCTACAGAAGATTGAAAAGAAATGCATTTAAAAGCCGACATCCTGCCACGTCCAAAATGTTATAAGAATATGCCTTATGATAACCAATAGCACAACCGTGACCAAGTAATCCTTCCTAATCGAAAGCGCATTTCAGAATTTCAGCCAACATTCCATGAGATAGGACGCGCACTGTAGGCGTACTATCACCCCCTGGTCCTCAACGGACACTGACCAATATCTCATACCACGACAAGAGTGGGAGGGGGGTGGCACAGATCCGTAGGGGCGCGGCTGGAGTCGTCACTTGTGTTTGTCACCACACTCCAGGGCTGAAATGTGTTATGGGTGCGCATTCCGGATAACTGCTGCCGGACTCCGATCTGATCACTGTGATGGTCCAGCGCATCTACTGTATGATCCGTTTTGGGGCACAACTGCCATATACTACTGTCTGACAAGCCTGGCTGTTCGCTCTGCGAGCAAACTTCTGCCTTCTTGAAAGGCGGGAAAACCAGCCACTTTGAGAGTTGCAGAAACTCAGAGTTTGGGATCACAATATAGCTCACTTACGGCGACAAGTACACCCACATGGACCGACAATTTCAGTCAATCTAGCATTTGCTGATATCACTGCAGGCCGTGATTTACCTCAACCGAAAGTCCGTATTCCGTCTGACCCCCGGACTACCGTTGATTTGCGTCCCTTTCTGACCTAAATGCCTCGCGAGGAGCAATCAGACGCGTTTCAGCCAAAGAAATTGGTCGGAAATATGTGCTGCTTGCTTGCCTACCAAAGTAACAGCCTCGGCGTGCTTGCCTTGTTCGTATCGCCTAACTGAACATCTCTATTCAACTGTCCAACTCGTGGTTGGTGTCAGGGGTTTGAGGATTTAGTGCTTCCTGTCTGAGATTTTTTTGAAGACTACTGCTGGCCACTGACTTCTGACCTTAGAAAGACTAGTTAAACGGTACTCGGGTAATCAGGCTGAACGTGGATGGATAGAGTTCTTCGAGAGAAAAAAACTCGATCGTCTTAACCTTTTTAATCGAAGTTGAACAGCAGATATGAACCAGATTGACGAATATGTGAAAAGTGTCTATATGGAGAGGTCAACTGGAAGCTCTTGAACGAGATCGAAATCTCTGTGCATCAACAAAATTGCTACTCTTATGTTTTTTTAGGCATGATCAAGCTTGCCATGTGAAGGCCAGTGCCATGCAAAGCCATCTCTTGTGACCACTTGAATTCTGTACGACAAAAACTGAGCCACGCTGTCTATCGAGGTTTACTAAAGGGCGACAATACCGGTCGGCCGGTCTTGTTAATACTGGTTGGGGGGAACACCGGATGTTACCGGCAAGAAAACACAGAGACTGTCTGGAATTATGCCGAAAGTATTATCCTACTCTATTGTACGATAACGGAAATAAGAGTAGCAATTAAACAATAAATAAAAACCAAACATCAAAAAATAACGGATTGCGAGTTAAGATGTGGGGTAATGGGAAGTAATCTTTGCTGGCAGTGTAATTTCTGCAACAGTCGGCAAATGTATGCCAAGGTAAAACCCCATATTACACGATCCACAGTCTACTATCAGTTGATTTGGGTCCTTCTCTGTACCGTTGCCGGATTTACGTAGGCAGCTGGAAAGTAACACTAATTAAGTAGACGTGTTATCTGGACGTAACCAACACGAACTACTATTCAGCTATATGCAGATACGCTGGGGGTTTCTATCCATTCCAGTAAAACGACCTCTTTTATTTGAACTTATATTTAGTCGCTGTAATATCTCTTTTTTATATCGACACAACATATTGTTTGCAGTCATTATGTTCTAACTTCCGATGCCTACCATACAGTCTGTTTTACGGTGGGAAAGGTTTGACCAATCAGGTTAGAGAGTATACTTGTTACCTTGCGCCTTGGGAATCAGTCACCGGCCTCGTAAGCGCTCAAATAAATAACAGAAATTATGCAGGAAAGTAATACTGGCAAAGGCTGGGAGAGGAGGTTGCTAGGCGCAACAGGATGGACATATCTCCTGACCTGATTGATGGACGCACTCACAATACTGTTGTCATTTCCAATAGCAGTCGACAGGGAGAACGAACCCGTGAATGCTCAGTGGTACTGCGTTTGACTCGGTATGTAGTGAGGTACCGTAATAATTTACCTTTGACAATTTAGTCCCGTTTTATTTGTCCGGATTGCTTGTTTGAATGTAACGAAAAACAACATACCTAAACAACCCGTCTGACTGGCCTGGTTTGCTGTCGCGCTCTGTTGTCAGGTTACTTAACATTCAGAATATCTATACTATTAACTGCTCAATTTTACTTGCTGCCTTTAAGGCTAGGGGCTCGTGAGATATAATTCGTTAGTTCGTAAGGACTTTACCATTTAGTTCAAGTAAAACTCGATGAAAAAATAATGTAAGCTCGAGTCCCAAAGCGTACAAATCGGGGACTAAGTGCGGTTGGCTGAGGACGACTGACAAGCCAGAATTTGTCCTACTCTCCCTTGCTTTGTCAATATTCCCTTCTAGCTGTCCACTGTGTTTAGCCGCACTCCATTTTAGCAATCAGTGTTTGCAGGGCATGATCAGCTCCACAAAGATCCACCTTCGGTGTTAGCCAGTATGAATTATCTGTCCTCTTGTAGGTCACACGTGCAACATAGCCCTGACTGGCGGAAGATCGCTTTTTGGCATCGAGCTAGCACTCTACAAGAAAATCAAGGGGCTTCATAACAGGAAACCCAATATTACCCTCTGGTCAGCCAGTGAATACTTTACTGAGGGCAATCGCCTCAATTTATCCAAACCCTGGGCCCTAACTGATCTAGAACATTATGCCGACCGGACCTATCGATTAGAGGACTTTGGACCGCCAAATCTGACTCGCGGGGAACACTGCAGGCGGTACTCAAAGAAATTACAAGCCGAAATCAACAGCGGACATCCAATCAATTGGGTCCTGATGGGTATGGGGCCGGACGGTGAGATTGCAGGACTCAGCAACCAAAGCAGCAGTAGCGATACCGGCAGCAGCAGCAGCAGTACAGCGGATCCTGTTCTGTGTCCCGAGAAGATGCCGCCGGCCAATCAACCCGGCATGACTTTCAGTTGGGCCACAATTGCGCAAGCGCGGAATCGAGCGGTGTTTATCGCGGAACAGGCTGTACCGCGGTCTTGGAAGAAGTCAGCCCTCTTTAGGCGCGTCCTCCAGCCCTATATGGCTAACCCAGAGGAGAAAAGATTAAGTTTGACGGAGTGGCTTGCGAGACCGGTATCGGGCCCAGCTATTTTGCACTTGGTGGACGCCCCAGTAGACGGTCCGCGCATTCTACTGTACACCGAGCCAGCCCGACGTGTTAACCGCTCTGAAACGGATATGAGTTTTTGAATTTTTATCTTTTACTTCCGCCTTCATGAGGACGTTTAACTGCCGTTAATGCCAACGTTACCAGCCATATTTTTATTCGTTCATATCCAATTCTCATCGTTTTTCATTTTTGGGAGGTACCGGTTTTGAAAGCCGGATGGCCCCCTACCCTTTAGTGTCCCGAAGCATCAAGGTAAAAGAGACATCGCTAAATGGGTGAAATGTACATTGATTGAAATTAGCTGACTCAGCTGGGTATCGTCAATGATTTTGTCACTGGTTATTACGTGAGTTTCGAGGTTCTATTGATCATTCAGCAGGAAGCGACAGGAAAAAGTCAGGCCGTGGGTACAAGCGAAAATGTGTATATTAGGAACAAGATGATAAGGAGGAAGAGAGGCGATCACTGCAACAAGCTTTGTCCCCTAACGTTTAGGGTTAAACTCTCCCTATTTGCGCAGAGGATGCGATGAAAAGTAATCTTTTTCAATACTTCCGTAATCTTTTATGTTTTAAAACAAGCACGCAGCGTAAATATGATTTTTTAAATTTTTATCAGATATAGTTATGTAGTCGCACCTGTTATACGGGAACCGTGGGCCCTAACCCCTAATTCTAATCTGTAGCTATACACCCTGACCCTAAGCCCTAATCCTTAACCGCAGCCCTAGAACTTAACCCTTAAACATCTAACGCGAGAGCTAGAAGGAGACGACAGATCGAAGGTCAAGAAGGACCACCGGCATTGGGCCAAAAAAAGGTAGACACGACAACAAAGCAACAAAGTCGTCAACGGAATACACACTGCAAGCACAGCAACACCATGCCGACGTAATCACACCAACTCAAAATAGTTAAGTAGTTAAGAATAATATTTCATATTGACCCAACTGGGAAAAACTCGGCGCCTCAGTGGGATTCGAACCCACGCAGTAAGGGGAAGGCTTTAGCGCAGCCAACGCTCTAACCACCTGAGCTACGAGGCCCCGCCGGACGACGCGAGTTTTTAATCATATTTACCGACAAAAACAAGGGAGATTGGAATGGTCATCTCTGGCTTATTAGCCGTCGTCAGCCAGTCATACCAACCCCGAAGTGGGGAACAACCAAGGCTTGTACTCGCGACCTGTTAGTTAGAAGTCCACGCCTCTAACCCCTGGGCCACGGGCCCGTTGCCCTGTCAGTTTTCGATCGGGAATATACAATGGTAGGGGGCGCGAGTGAGTTTCTTAAGAACTATCGGTGAGCGCCCCCTACCATTGTATATTCCCGATCGAAAATCTGATTTAGGTAAGTATATAATAACCCCCGCCATCCGACCTGGTAGGATAATCGGCAGTCTTAGAAACAAAATACAGTGTTTATAAGTCAGCGGATTCTCAAAAGCTGTGTGACGCAGAGAAATCCAAGATTTCGTTAAAGCACCACCCCCCCCCCCCCTCAACGTCAAAGGAACTTTGCTCGAACAAACAGTGAAAAGTGCCATCTTGCATGAATCCCTTCCTGCCAATAAGACTGAAGACCGCTTGAGGTAGGTTCCCATCATGAAAAAGCCTTCGGTTTCCCTTCGAAGGGCTTTTTGATCCGCACTTTAAGCAAAATCTTGTCCTCGGAACAGATACTCCAAGTCTAATGGGAAGAAATGGAGAAGTCAAAGTCTCCAATTCTAGACGAGATTCAGCACAAGTTTCTCATGCGGCGAGCATCTTAAATCATTGTCGACTTTCATCCACAGCTTTGTGAAAGTCGGAATTACTCCTTCCATTTGGAAGGTAGGCCCTACGACGCTCCTGTATCGAAATGTTGGTCGGGTTGGCCTTCAAAGTGATCATGAATAAGGAGCTGATGCAGTGTTCGGCAATTAACAGCCTGCTATCCACTTTGCTTCAAGGTTTTCAGAAAGACAGATTATATGCAACATGCAATGCCTGAAAACCTGCAATTGAACGCCTAGGCAACGCGACCAGTCTGCCCTTACTGATCTTCGGAAACCCTCGTCAAGATCTTCTGGACCCTCGAGGCTGCGTTCACACTACACGATCTAGTCCTAGAGACCCTGGACGATTAATGATCAGAGATGTCAGGAAAGATTTCAGTGGAGTGCTAACAAGCAGGGGTCAGGAGACGTCGTCTTATGCAACTCAAGTTGGCTTCCAGTGAGCAATAGTGCGATTCATGAGGAATTGGTTTAAGCAATCCGGCCTTTCACGTTCTAACTGAGCCTCCTTGTGGTATGATGCGGTTTGGTAGTCCCACCTGATGGACACAATGCTATTGGGTTTGGGGTTAAGGGTTAGGGGTTAGGGACTAGGGTTGAAGATTAGGGTTAGGGGTTGGGGTGTAGGATTATGGGTTATAGTTAGGGGCTAATGTTAGGAGTTAGCGCAACTATTTCTCAACCATTGAAAGGACAACCACGCATTCCCAGTAACTGTCTTGCATACAAGCATATGACATCGTCGCCTGTGCATTTCCCGGTCACGCCTGTAAAAAAACCCTATTACCACCAACCCCGTATTAGAGGTGACTGAGGTTTGTCTACTTCAGGTGGGGCTACGAAACCACATCCGACCGAAATCGTCACTGCAGTCAGCATTTAAGGCCACCTTCTTGAATCTCTTGTTCCCTGGGCGAGACAAAACGCAAAAACGCTTGCCTCAAGTAGGATGGTAAAACCATAAAATATTCTTCGCGCATACGCTGTGATATCCCCATCTGCCATAAGCTTTGAAAAGCCTTGGCAAAGTCGTGTTTCGAAACAATTTCAATAAATGACAACGTGGAATCTTCCCCTGAGTTTAATAATGAAGTTCTGCGACTCCTTAAAAACCAAAGGAGTTTTCCATAAACTAACTACGTTTACCATGCCCAAGAGTTTGTGCTTAGTTTTACTTCAGAAAAATGAACCGAACTAAGTGCAGGTTGGTTCCCATATAATAGTACTGGTCTGACGAAGAGTTATCGAAAACAAACCTATGCTCGCCAACTAGTATTCTGAATATTGTCATGAAAATTTTCGCAGCTCTAAAGCAGTTCAAATATCCCGCGGTCTTGAACGCACTCAGTGGGTACCTACAGTAGATGTGCTAACTCATGAAATGTCAACCAAAATTTCGAAATGCATTCTCGTTTCGAAAAGATAAATTAAGTAGTGTTGTAAAACTGATCATGATGCAGCATAAATCTATAATGATCCAGTTACCTCAGGATAACGGCTTTCGAAAAAACTTATTTTCGGCTGCATGCAAGATCTATAATCTGCAAAAAATGACTACTTAATTAGCATGCAATTTTTTCATTGATTGTCGATGCCCTTGAAAATTCAATTATATTTCATTGAAGACATGCACAAAAATATTTATTCTTTTACTTATTCTGTAAAAAATCACGTCTTCGTCCAACTGTATACTCAAAAGCGGAGGAGAATTCGATTTTAAAAAAATTTCTAATTGTGAGATTTTTAAATACCTTTAAATGGCCGCTCATGAAACGTCATGTATCCGCATTTCCGAATGTGGCTTGTACAGTTGACAATATTGCTCAAATCCACTGCTTAATTTTATGAACCTCATATGGTCTCCTCTTAACACCGTAGAGAAATGCATGGTTTTCCGTAAACAGAAAATATACAGCTTGTAGTTTTGAAACCCTGAATGCAAGTGTAACAGCAGGTCGGAATCAAAATTATTCGGGAATTAGAAAAGTTTTTTAAAACCAAATTATACTCTTTTTTGAGTATGAAATTGGAAGAAGACGTGACTTTCTACCGAATAAATAAAAGAATGAATTGTTTATGCATTTTTTTCATGAAATATAATTGAATTTTCAAGGGCATCGAAAATCAATAAGAAAATTGCATACTACATAAGTAGTCGTTTTTTGCAGAGTATAGATCTTGCAAGTTGCCGAAAATAAGTTCTTTCGAAAGCCGACACCCTGAGGTAACTGGATCATTATAGATTTATGCTGCATCATGATTAGTTTTACAACACTACTTAATTTATCTTTTCGAAACGAGAACGCTTTTCCAAATTTTGGTTGATATTTCGTGAGTTAGGACATCTACTGTACGTCTCAACAGCAAGCTCGAGGGAGGCGAAAGTACTGGCCAAGTTCCTGGGGGACTATCCAAACCACTAAAGGAGAGCGCTGCGGCGTAGTCGTGCAGCTTTTGCTATCCAAACCTTAAAAGTTACGTCGGGAATCATTTGGAAAGTACTCTCATAATGACAGAACTTGAGTGTCCCGTTTATCAACGCACAGTCGTCCTTCACACCCTGACAGATGATAAAAGATAAGATTTCGACACGGAGAGGCAAAGGGTTATGCGCTTCTTAGAAGTGTGCATGAAATAGAACTACAATTACGGTTTCAAAAAACCCAGATCGTTACGTACACAACCACTCTTATATGACACTTGATAAAACATCAATTGAAGCATTATCCCTTGTTACTGAGTTTTGCATACTTCGTCCAAAAGTTAATCAGTAAGAGGCAAAACCTCAGGCCGAGAACCTCCGGGACCAAACAAACGATCTAATGCCTGCTTCCGGCATTTGTGATCAACACTGTTAAATTGCAGTCATCGATACCTGGATGAGGGATTGCTGGCAAAAGCATACATGGATGAGTTAAAAGAGCCTCGGAAGAGCGAGGTTGCCTTAGTAACTAGGCCGGATAAAGGGACAGGCATCGTTGCAATGAACATATCGGACTACGTAACGAAGATACAGTCCATAATGTCGAACCAGAAGAAATTCGAGATGATAGACAAAGAATGGAAGCGAAAGAGCTGCTGCTTTGGTTGTAAGGCCAGGGAATTAAATTCCTATAAAAGGTTCTTAGTTAAAAAGCAGCTTAATTAGGGGGCTAGTAGACCGGGAATCTTAAGATAGGATTATAAGTTAAAGGGACGAAGCCTGTCGTTTCGTAACACAAATAAAAAGTGAGGAAGATACAGAAGTTTGAACTTCGAAAGAGAAAATCAATGTAAAAGAACAAGGTCATCGTATACTGCACGTAGACTAATCAATAAAATGGTAACTTCAAAACGCAACATATGAAAGAAAATGGGGAAGTTAACAGGCCGAGGGAATTCGTAAATCAAAAGGACTCAGATCTACCAGGGCAAGCTGAGACTGACCACGTGATCTAACTGTTTACATAAGTCGGGTTTCTCCCGCCGTATGTAGGCTGTCTCCAGTTAGCGCAGTAACCGAGTTGTTCGTGCTCGAACTAATACTCGAAAAGATGTTTTGGAATCCGCCGAATGACCGCTGTCAGGGAGATATTTTGTAATAGAAGACCGTGGAATCTCATTCTCCTGCTTTAGAAGCCATTTAAGTATTTGCATCCACTCTATTCGAAAGAGCAAGGAACATTTGCTCTATTGAAACGCTGGATGATGAAACGTCTTGCGTAAAAACAGCCCTGCTTAAACGGGGATATGTAACACGATTCATCGAAAATTATAGCAACACTTTACGGCCAAAATTGACGGAGCAATCAGTCCCGAAAAAACCCGTTGTAATATGCTTAAACTTTAAGGGCGACAACATCTCAAATACCATCAAGTGGCGATTGAGATGCGCCATTGAAAGAACATACAATTCAGTTGAACTCATATTCTGCAGCCCTACTAAGACTATCCAAGTTCCCCGGGCGAAGGATGCCTTGCCATTGCACGTCACGTCAAATTGTGTTTACGAATTTACATGCACATTGGGCGAACGCAAAGGCAACTGGCAGCTAGGTCAGTTGAGCACCCGCCTAAATGGCTTCTAAAGCAAGAGAATAAGATTCCACGGTCTTCTATTACAAAATTTTTCCATTATAGCGGCCATTCGGTTGACCCCAAAATACTTTTTCGAGTATTAGTTCGAGTACGAACAACTCGGTTACTGCGCTACCTGGAGGCAACCTACATACGGCGGGAGAAACCCGACCTATGTGTACAGTTAGACCACCTGGTCAATCTTAGCTTGCCCTGGTAGGTCTGAGTCCTTTTGATTTACAAAATTCCTCGGTCTCGAGAAGACCAGAATTGTCTGTTAGCCTAACCGTCGGTTGACTGTCGCGTCTAAAATTGACAGCTAGTAAAAGTGGTCCTCAAAGAAGTCCAGTTGGCCGGATAGAACGAGTGATCGGTAGCTCACCGGATAGTGGTAACACCTTCGACTATGCCTGGGCACCCTTCTTGATGCATCAGCCACCATTTATAAGAATGTCCAGAAGAAGGTCGGTTTTTGACCAGGTGACTGATTCCCGTTGTCCAAACTAGGCCTCATCCGCTATCGTTCAGACGGATGGAGTAGTTGACCCTCGAATCTGGGAAGCATAGTAGGCATATTCTCCGCCACGCCGTCTGAGCAACTGGTGTCCGACGCGGGTTTTTTGTTTATCCACCATTCGAACGCGTATATTCACCAAGACCACTGCTAACACGATCTCCTGCCAACTAGCAACGCCAGCGTCCCATTTACAGTAGGATGGTAACTATGCCAAGAACGGCCATTTCACAGTTAACAGTGCTTAGCGATTATTAAGTAGCCTGTGGAGATAGTGCATACTACGGAAAGATGCAAGTTGGCGGTCGTTTGAGCAAGCTTCCAGGTCGCTTTTATTTTGCTAGCAAGTCCTCTAAAGTTATTTGTAAAATACATTTTTGACGGTTTGCATTTTAGAATGTAGAAATCACGCGAGCTCACTGCAAATAAACAACTTACCTTCGGGAAACTGGACTTAGATTTTGATACTGGATGTTTCGCTTACAAGATACCCTAACCCCTGTCTTTTACGATCGTAAGAATGTCTTGTCTATCATGCCATAAAAACAGGAAAACAAGCCCTCCGCGTGACCTGTATTCAACTAATATATAACGGTGGCAGAGAGCTATAGTGGAGTCCTTTTGCAGTGATGTGTAGTTGAAATTTGACCTGCAAAATATTTTGAAGAAACCCTCAAGTCGCGAAAAAAATGAGCACGAGGACAGGCCCAAAGATCAGAGAGGCCAGTTTGGGAATGAAGCGCGCAGTGGTGAAGCGACACAAAAGAACTCACGGAGAAGGCGTGAGGATTTGCACGCTTCCTTAAGCGGAGCGATCGTCACTGTCTCTAAAAGCAAATAAACGATCGCTGTGATTTTTGAGGGCTAACGCCTACGCAGTGTTATTGCTCCCTGGGGGCAGACGTGGCCTTCGCCTGAACAAAACTGCGGATAAGTGGTCACATGATCCGCAAAATACATTCAAAGGCCTGCTTTTGTTGAAAATTCCAGATTACCTTGTTGAGCCATCAGTAAAGCCTATTGGGTCTGCCTCGACGAATTTTGAGGATTTATGTGTTGGAGTAAAAACGCAGGCAATGCAAAAACAGGTGGAACTGATTGAAAGGTCAAGTCCGGCCATGTATCCAGTGCAAACATTCTTACCGATGGTAATAAGTTCTACTTGGAAATCGTCTTTAAAGACTGTTGTAATCGGTGACTCGGAGGCACGAACCTGTGCACACCGGGATTAACACAATTTCCTGTCCAGGGGTTAACTGGATCAATGAGAAGCGGCAGGAAAAATAAATAAAAACAGGCTTTAGAGTTAGCAAAACTATGCTTGCCGCCAGGAGGGCTAGGGGCGACGGCTCGAGCGAGCGTTGACTCGCGAAACGAGAACACGCATTTGCATATTCTTCTCGTCAGTAGAATTTCTTTTACAATATTTCCCGTCAAACGCAAATAAGTCCTCTGGCACAGTCAGCAGTTTTACATAAATACAGATCAGAAGCAACAAGAGAAAAGCCGCTATGGGGCTTGGTTACATAATTTTTCTGTACATTAAACTCTCGCGCAATAGGTTTAAAATGCCATCAACTTGAAAATATTGTAATGCTGGATCAAAATGTCGTCGAATCATTTAAACCAAACTTATTAAACTGAATTTACTGATGCAGTATCTGCTTATATTTCTTATAGGTCTCTTCTTGTTTATATTAATCACCATTTTCCAAGATCGCATAAAATATATCGTCGAAATTGCCTGCGAACTCAACCCCATTTTCGGACCACTCAGAGAGCGTATTTTACATGTTTGACAGGAAAACCCACATGAAATTTTTGTGCTCCTAATAGTTTACCAAAAGGCTAGATCAAGGGGTGCCTGAGGAAAAGTAATCTGTCCAGATAGACATCAAGAGAGGAATTTGCAGCGCTTTTTGAGGCGTAGAAATGTCGGATATGGTTATGTAGCCCCACCTAAGGTAAACAAACCCCAATAACCTCTAATACGAGATCGGTAATAGGGGTTTTTACAGGTGGGCCGGAGAACGCACAGTCGACGAGGCCAGTAAGTTTTATGCGGTAGCTGATGGATTTCAGCTCAAATATTCATACTAAACTTTGGAGCGTGCCTAAAAAAAGCCCGTTTGGAAAGATTTACTCCAAGTGCGCGCACTAATTTCCTCGGAAATTAAACAAGGCAAGTTAAAGCTGGAGTCCACATACCAGAAAACACACGGGGAAAGCTGGGGGACCCACTGACGAGCCGAATCGCTCGCAGCTGCGTCAGGCAGCAGCATAAGATCGGCGAAACACGCGTGGGTGGACTTTTAGCTAATACCTGTGTTGCTAGTACGGTGAGTCATTGCACAGTTCTATACTACTGGCTGCATGTTAGCGGTTTGTGAATATTAAGAGGTTGTTCCGCAGTAGCTGATGGATTTCAGTTCAAATATTCATATCAAATTTTGCAGCGTGCCTAAAAAGGCCCGTTCCGAAAGATTTACTCCAAGTTCGCGCATTATTTTCCTCTGAAATTAAACAAGGCAAGTATTGTGTCCATCAGGTGGGCTACCACACCACATCTTACGAATAGTAGAGGTTTAAAAGAGACAAAGACAGCAGAATTTATTGATTGCAATAAAAGTCTCGGCAGCTTATCAACTGCGGCCCGTCACTGCATAACACACAGACTGACCAATAAAAAGGATGTCTTAAAACGCTGAAGTCGCCTTATCCCCAAAAGCAAAGTGACTGCAAAATATTTTGAAAGTGTCCTCAAGAAGCCTTCAAGACGCGAGGTCAGACCAAAAGATCAAAGAGGCCAGTTTGGGACTCAAGCGCGCAGTGGCGAAGCGACACAAAAGAACTCACGGAGAAGGCGTGAGGATTTGCGCGCTTCCACAAGCGGAGCGATCGTCACTGTCTCTAAAAGCAAATAAACGATCAGTGTGATTTTTGAGGGCAAACGCCTACGCAGTGTTGTTACTCCCTGGGGGCAGATGTAGCCTTCGCCTCAAAAAACCTCGATTAAGTGATCACGTGATCTGCAAAATGCATTCGTAGGCCTGTTTTTGTTGAAAATTCCAGCTTTCCGTTGTTGAGCCATCAGTAAAGCCTACTGAGTCTGCCCCGACTAATTTTAAGGCTTTATGTCTTGGGAGGAAAATGCAAACATTGCACATGTAGAACACGGTAGAAAACAAGTGAGCCTTCATTTTTAGTCGACGTCCTATTCATATGCGTCCGAGTGGACTTTTTGATTTAAAAATGCAGCTGAGGGTGTTTTAACCGAAGTCAACCACAACCGACAAGAAAACTAGTCATTTTTCAAATGGCAGATTATGTCGGGGTACGAATCTAAGGCAACCCACACCTGAGGTTGGGTGTGGCAAGGATAATGGCGGTCGATAAGCCAGAAATGACCTACCCAGTCTCACTCTCTTCTCTGAAGACGGAGTTTTCTTAGAAAAGTTCTTCCCGCACAGCAAACGGAAAGTCTTCCCGAAAATTCTTTGCAGAACAGTCGAATAGCGTTCAATTTAAAACAGTTGTGGCTGGTTGGTAACATCAGGTAAGTCGGTTTTTTATTGGTAACACTACTGTTTTCTGTATTTTTTGTCATAAGGGCCTTGCAGGCGCTCGCGAAAACTAATAGCATGGACGGCTCAAACGTTGTACTTTTCGTCGTGGGCAGACGTAACCATCCATGTATTCACTACATATGACGCTGACAGTTCTCTTTCGGGCAGAGCATCTAGTTAAGTGTTTGCCGGCCAGTAAGTGTCCTTAGGTCGACCAAAAAGACATCTACAGTAGGTGGGCTAATTAATGAAATGTCAACCGAAATTCCGAAATGCGTTTTCGTTTTGACAAGACTAATCAAGTAGGGCCGTAAAACTAGTCAGCCCGCAATACAATTCTGAAATATTTGAGTTACCTTAGGGTCCCGGCTTTCGAATGATCTTCCTTCCGTCTCCATGCAAAATTACACTCTGTTAAAATGACTACTTAATTTGCATGCATTTTCCCCATTGACTTTCGATGTCCCTAAATGTCCAATTATATTTCATGGAAAGCATGCATAAAAATATTCATTCTTTTGCCCATTCGGTAGCAAATTACGTATTCTTCTTCTTCCTCCTCCAATTTTATACTCGAAGGAGGGACATAATTCGGTTTTAAAAACGTTTCTAACTGTGGGACTTTTAAATACCGTGAAATGGCCGTAATCATCGTGCAGCATAATTATCTAATAATTTGGTTACCTCAAGATGTCGGCTTCAAACGAACGTCTTTTCAGCCACTCAGTAAAAATAACTACTTATGTAGCATGAAGCTGTTTCATTGATTTTCGATGTCCTTAAAAACTCACTTATCGTTCATGAAAAACACAAAAAAATATTAATTCCCCCGCTCATTCCGTAAAGTTGACGTCTTCCAATTTTGTACTCGAATAAAGGGTATATTTTGGTTTTCTAAAAGTCCCTAATTATCGGATTTTTAAGACCGTGGAATGTCCGTTCACAAAACATCGCGTCTCCGCATTTACTAGTGTTGCCTTTACAGTTAACAATATGGCGTAAATCCACTGTCAAATTTAATAAACATCCAAATTCCTGAAATATTTTGAACCACACCTGCCGTTACACTTGCATTTAAGGTTTATAAATTCCAGGCCGTGTATTTTCTGCGTACGCAAAATCGTCAATTTCACTACAGTATTAAGAGGAGACCGTACGGGATTCATACACTTTATCAGTGGATTTGAGCCATATTGTTAACTTTACAGGCAACATTCGTAAATGCAGAGACATGATGTTTTATGAACCAGCATTTCACGTCTTGAAAAATCCGATAATTAGAAACTTTCCGAAAACCAAAATATGTCTTTTCCTGGAGTACAAAATTGGAAGAAGAATTTATTTTTCACCGAATGTGCAGAAGAATGGATATTTTTATGCGTGTTTTCCGTATAATCGAATGTTTAAGAGCATCGAAAAATTAATGAGAAAATAGCTCGCTACATATGCAATCATTTTTTAAAGAAGTTCGTTCGAAAGCCGGCATCTCGAGGTAACTGAATTACTACAGAATTATGCTGCATGACGATTAAATTTAAAACCCTACTTAAATAGATCTTTCGAAACGGAGACGTATTTCAGAATTTCAGTTAACGTTTCATGAGCTAGCACACTTACTGTACGTCTCTGAATTGCAGCATACAGTAGACGGGCTATTTTCACATAGGCATATAGCACGCGTCACGTCAGTCATGGCAGACCGCTGACGGTGAGACCGATGTACTAACCAAGGCATGCTCAAAAGTTGACGGTCGACAGGCCAGATCGCAGGCGCTTCCTCTCAGTGCGATCGCCACGACACCTCAACTAAATGGGATTTTAACGTGCATGTGACGCTTGAAGTAGGAGGCTTCGAGCTATGTCAATTACTGGCAGAACGCTACTTCCAGTCGAACTGATTTGGGCATATTCCGGCTTATAAGATTAGTTTCACTTCGACGCAGTTGCTGGATTTTTTACTATACATAATCAAACTACTTTAAGCCCCGCACAGGCTAAAAGTCATAACTGGGGATTTACAAATGACGGATCAACTTGCTTGTTTCGTGGAATAGATATCAGGCTACAGTGGCACCTCAGGGTGATTTTTTGGCGAGTTTGTACGGCGGATTATTGAACGTGTGAAGTTCAAGCGCAGTACATGAGTGGTACGCGCAGACCTGTCTTCTGTCTCCTAAGACACTGCGTCTAAACTCATGCCCTGTCTTCATGACTTCGTATTGAACTTGAAGCTATGCAGCCACTAAACAAATGCGCTGTGCCATAGAAGATTTCACTTGTATGATATCGTAGTGCTCTTTCCGGAACGAAAATGAAACTTGCTGCTTGCCTGAGTTGGATTAGCATATGGTCGAGTCACAGCAATGTTCACGTCCGTCTTGAAATTGATTAGCCAACACGAAAGGCCGTAAATGGTGAGAGCGTGAGAGCCCCGTATGGGCAGGACAGCTGAATTTCCTAAATGGTGGGTACAAACACATAACACATAGTTCCGCAACGTCCTACGTATCGATTGCTGCTGGTACAAACACACAAAGTGGAACAGACAGAAACTGTCATGTGATAGTAGGATCGGCAGTCAGGTTGCTACATGCGCTCTGGATTTCGTGATTTCGGCACCCGGTTGGCAGTGCCGCATGAGAAGTTTCTTGACCGACACGTTCCATGCGGTGTCTCTTCGACTGCCAGAATCCGCGCTGAGGTTTCTAACAACTTAACTGTCACCCAAAAATCAGTTAAAGGCAAGTCCAGACACGTGTCCGGAATGGGCATTCTGAATGGTAGAAATAATTTTCATTTCGAAAGCGCCGAATAAGACTTTCAAGGTCGGCGACTCGGAGGATCGAACTCAGACAGAGTGGCAGGAAAACTTGGCTTTCGATGATTGTTGCTTAAAATCCAACAGGGTGTTAGACAGAGTATGAGTGCAAAAAAATGTGCCTCCCAAACGGATCACACGGTAGATTCGCTGGAATAATCCCGGAGGCCATATTGGATTCTGGTAGGCGTTATCGGGAATGCCCACCCATAACGAATGTTAACATTTCGGCAGGTCCAGTTGTCGGCTGACGTCGCGCACACTGGGACCCCTGCCGCCCTCCAGTTTTGTTGTTCCTTTAAAATACTGGCCAAGTTTTTTTTGTCAGCCAGAAGGTGTGATGGTACGCCTAGTTGTGGATCTGGTAGTGCCAGCCACCTACGTCGTCCCCCATCCCTCGGTCTCCTTGACTCTGTCTTGAAACCGGTCCCAGGTGGGGAAGGAGAGAGTGCACCAGATGCTGTGCAAGTCTCCTGCCGCTAAAAACTACTTCAAGCGCAAGTCGCCGCGCCTGCTCTCACCCCGCTGTGGACATCACCGGTCACGACGGTCTAACTCTGATGCGGAAAATAAACAAAATCCGATTATTCTGCCGCACTGAAGGCTCGAGGAAGCCTCAACTCACAAAACCACAACGTTAATTTGCATATTCTTTCCATCACCAGAATGCCCTTTAGGAAGATTTTTACTAGCGGCAAAAAACCCCTTTGGTATAATTTTGCACACAAACAGATCAGAAGCAGCACGGGAGAGGCCGCGATTGAACTTGTTTTGTTAGAGTTTTCTGCACACGAAACTCGGGCGAAATATGTTCAGAGGGTTTTCGACTGGAAAATATTGTCTGTTTCGAGCGAAAGCTTGTTCCAACATGTGAGCTGAAGATAGTAAACGGAATGTCATCACGCATTATTCGCTTTTACTTCACAGACGATTTTATTTCTTATATTATTTAACATTTTTCAAGGTTACGCAAAATGTTTTGACAAAATTGCCTGCGAACTCTAACTCACCATAAATGTGGGACAACAAAATCTATTTAAAAGACTTAAGGTCCTAATAATTTGGTTAAAGGGACGTTCGACCAACATGAAGGGCCATGGAATGCCTCACGAAAAGGATTCCTATCATTCATATCAACTGAGAAAAGTCAGGCACATTTAGCCAGTATGAGTTAACAACAGGAACAGACAGCAGAACCTACTGGTATCAACAAAATTAGTAGCAACATATCAACTGAAACTCGTCACCGTATAAAACAAAGAACGAATAATAAGCACATGACGATTCGAATTTTTATTTATAGTCAATGACCAGTGACCGCAGATTAATTACTGAAAATGGTGATTTAAAAACGCTAAAAATGCATTATTTCTTATACCGGGGAGGGGGGGGGTTGGGGTGGGGTACATTTATTTCCAAACTCTATGGATTACCAGAAATGCATAAAAGGACATACTTTATATGACCAGTTCTGTTTACGTCTAATTCACCCAGACACAGGCAAGCACAGTGACTCGTTAATTTGATATTGCCTTTCGACCTATGTGTTAAAAGAAGGTTTATATTTTGTGGAAGCAATTAGGAATCAGAACATTTCCGGCAAATGAATGATCTCCTTGGATGTAGAATTACTACTTTTAAATGTACTGCTTGGCGAAATAGTGGGTCATTTATGCGTATGTGTCTGAAACTCGTCTGTCACCTGGAATGCTACGTGGCTTGTTAAAACTGTGTATAACGTGTGCCCGATTTCTGTTTGATAGATAACTATACCGACGGAGTGACACTAAAAAGTCCTCACTGTCCGACCTTTGCCAGCATTTTTGTGGGTCTTCTTGAAGAAAGAGTGTCATCAGTAGCAAACATGGAGACGTTACATAGAAGATATGCAGGTAAGATATTCACGATTGTTGATAACAACGAAGACGAAGACCTACCTATTGCTATGAATAGTCCGCAAAACTCTGGAAAAGGAGCAGTGTGACAAACTGTCTTTTCTGGAAGGTCTAGTGGTTAGATAGAATAATGGTTCAATAAGGCAATTGATTTTCCATAAGCATACATGACAAGTTAAATGCTTATGTTTATTGAGCTTGGTATCAATACATCGGGCACAAAACTCAGTGTGCACTCCTTCATTTAGCGAAAAATATCTAATCTCATGAGAGTGTAAATGTAAAAGTTGTTTGCCTCAAACCAATCATGTTTAGACGGGACTATCTCCAGCACGTTACGTCCAGAAGTATAACACATCATTACGGTCAAAATTGACGGAATAGTCATTTCCGAAAATGACCGTTGTGATACCTCCACACTTTGACGATGGCAGCATTTCATACACAGTTAAGCGGTGGTAGAAAGGAACAGGAGGATGGAAAACTACTGCAGCCGAACTCATATTTCACATAGAGTTAGTTTAATTTTAAGGACGAAGGAAGCCTTGTCATTGCATGGCCCCCCAAAGCGTACATTCTCAGGCAATTGTGAGTGAAAGTACGTTTCGCGAACGCAAAGGCAACTGGCAGCCAGATTGAGTCCGACGATGTCCATCATGTGCTTCACAGCAAGGTGAGAGCGGGCGTGGTTTAGTCTATGGTAAGAGCAGATTTTCGCACCATCTACCGCGTCACATCCAGTCAACTGGCGAAGCGCGTATTGACGCATTTAACCGGAGTCTTTTTCAACGACCTCTACTAAAAATACATTCTGCGACATGACGCGAGTCTCGTCATGGCTAAGTGCTGCCGACAGCGGTGAGCTTCATACTTGTCGGTCCAAAGAGAGGGAGAGACTACGATGCCCCATGCCAAGGGGCGATTGGCGCCGCAGTCTTGCGAAGTACGAACACCACCAATGAGGACTCACCAGTATCTGGCTCAACTGTCTTCTTGCCAGGAATGGATATTCATAAAAAAACCGTGAATGTCTGCTTGGGTGTGACCTGCCTATTGATAGGCATGCATCCACGCACCCACCCTGCCCCAACACTGCTCTGTATTCTGTTGTGGATCGTCGCTACTCCTGTAGAATGCATTTGAATGCTACCGAATTGGAGACTGTACCGGTTGCGATACCGGATAGCGGCTGCAGCGTGTGCCTTTTCCATGGCAGGCCGACCGACCTTGTCGCAGTATACATTTTTCGTAGAGGTCGTTAAAACGATTCCGGTCAAATGCATCAATCTGCGCTTCGAGAACTGACTGGAAATGAGGCAGAATTCAGCAAGGGCATTATCATCCTGTAAACTAAACTCCAGAGTATTGAGAGCGGTGGATCAACCACTGTTCCTTTGCTGATTGTATGCTTCTTGCTAAAACAGACTGCAGAATATAAATGAGCGCAATTTTATTAGCAACTTATATCGTCTGATTGCCATTTACACAATTCAGACCATGTGGCATAAATGGGGTTCAATACATTCACACTGTGACGCAGTTTCGCGGGGCCGAACAGCAAGCTTTGCTCTGAGGAGTAACATCTGACGGGAGAAGCGTTGTCTGAATGTAGATTAAATGGGTTTTGACGCCTCATCACCATGGAAACGATCGTCAGAAGACCGAATTGCAGGGACGCGCTCTGATAAATTTTAATGTATGCCTATCATCTGATTTCAACGCAAAACAAAAGAAAAGGTCTTTGTGCATATCGTTCTCCGCGTGAAATTGGGTTAGCTCATACTAGTACACTTGAAAGTGCGTGAATGCTTTCGCTGAATTCTACCACATTTCCAATCACATAACTACGGTTATTAGCGCAGTTGCATAAATCTACTAGAACGGTTTCTAACCGCGAAGAGGTTGGTGGATGTGCACTGTGGTATCAACCCGGTAATTGGCCGGAACCTGAATTCGAGTCGTCAGCCGAATAAGACTCACGTTCTAGTGATGCCATCTTCCTCTTTAGGTGATTTTTACTCACCGGTGTGCGTCAGTGAGAGGATGTGAATGCCCTTGCTGAATCTCACCTCATTTCCAGTCAATGGGCGAATCGCGTATTGATGCATTCAACCGGGATTGTTTTCAACGACCTCTACTAAAAATACATCCTGCAAAATTACACGCCTCTCATCATGGCTAAGTGCTGCCGACAGCGGTGAGCTTCATACTTAGCGGTCCGAAGAGAGGTAGAGACTACAATGCCCCATGCCAAGGAGCGATTGGCGCCGCAATCTGGCGAAGTACGAGCACCTCCACTGAGGGTTCACCAGCATCTGGCTTAACTGTCTTCGTGCCAGGAATGAACACCCATGAAAAAAAAACCGTAATTGTCTCTTTGGGTGTGATGTGCCTATTAATAGGTATGCACCCATGCACACACCCTGCCCCAACACTGGTCTGTATTCTGATGTGGATCGTCGTATGCCACCTCGGGGTTGCAGGCAAATCCCAAAAATTCAGGCCGAATAGGACTGATGCTCCGCAAATTTGTGATGTCAGCAGTTTTGAAATCAGTATGAACAACACAATAACTCAGGACGTACCGCTTGCAAAAATGTGGAGTATTCTCCAAGCATCCTGAGTTAAATAGGAAATATTCAAGACCTGCCAAAACATCTATGAATTATTTGAGCCCGGTAGTCATCTGGTGAATCCTAGGTGAATTAATTGGGAACTCCTCCTTGGGCAGTCAAATTACTGCATCAGATTTGGTGGATTCCAGACGTTGCAGTAGGCTGGGCGGGTAACTTGTCCCACATGTGATTGAACTCACGTCTTCCATTGGGGCCTCATAGTTCAGGTGGCTTGGGCCTTCCCCTTGCTGTCGGAAGTTTGAATCCCACCGGAGCTGCCTACGTCTGTTTAAAATTCAGGAGGAGGAGTGACTAAACAAATTGGTTTTGAAGAAGGAGACACGATTGCCGGCACAAGAGCTTTATTAGCCTGACGTTTCGGATTCCTACTCGAATCCATCATCAGAGACAAAAGAGCAGAAACGGGTGGTTGTTGCACAAGGGTGGTTGTTGTTGTGCTGTTGTCGCTGATGATGGATTCGAGTAGGACTCCGAAACGTCAGGCTAATAAAGCTCTTGTCCCGGCGATCGTGTCTCCTTCTTCAAGACTACTTCCTGGGCCTCTGCTCTTCGCTTCTATTGGAAAACCAATTGGTTTCTTATTTTTCATTAAAATCGATGGAGTCTTACGAACTAAGACATTAAATATAAACCTGCGAATCACGATAAGGGGCCAAAGAAATTACTGGGATATAGCGGAAGAATGCGCGTTAACCAAGTGCGGTTCATTTGATGTCTGACCTGTCAAGCTTGATGCTTACATAGCCAATACCTACCGTGAGCTGAGTCTGACCACCGTTTCATCACCGCTCACGCTTATTACTCTTTCACTACTCCTAAAGCCAGTCTTTGTAACGTTCCGTGACCATCCAGTCTCACTGCACCTGCCTTGATGTGGGATCATCGTCTCGGCAAACAAACACAACGAAGTTAAAGCCGAAATAGGGCCCAATCTGCGCCGCATTGGTTGCTACCTCCGACTTTGCGTTCAATATTCAAAACGCCAACATCTGCTGGAAGCAATGTAATGGACAAAGCACGTCTTCGTGCATCAGGTTTGTTTTTGACCTGATACTTACCTCTATTGTAGAGTTATATTCTGTCATAAAATATGACTGGGTAATTAGGAGCATTAAAAACAGACATAGTACTTTGTAGTGCAGAGGAGAAGGACGACAGAGAATGCGGATAGACCGATTTAATATTGTTTTAGGCTTATTCTGCTGTCAGTTAACCATAACCTTGAACACCAGCTGGGACCAGAAACACAGAAATGCGCACAGACACACCTGACACAGTTAGTCCACCATTGGGGTCTACTAGATGGGCCATAAACACTTCATCGAACCGAAGTTCGTCAGTGCCTCGCCACCTATCATTCTCTGTCGCTGCAGATCAGGTATTTTTCAATCAGGAATGGGCGCACACCGATCTATTGGCTTCACAAAGCAAACAAGCTCCGTATGTGTGGCAAAGGTCACGAACGGGCAACCAATTACCAGGCCGAAGTCGGCCAAGCCATAATAGCAGTGGTGGGTGGACGATAGAGAATGCGCGTAAACTGACACAGAACTGCTTCGAGCTTGCTCCCCTTCATTCAGCCAATCACAACCCCGACCGCCAGCTGGGACCAGGAACAATAACATGCGCACAGACACGCCTGGTCCAGTTGGTCCACCACTGAGGCCTACCAGAGGGGTCATAAGCCCTTTATCGAACCGAAGTTTATCAGTGCCTCGCCATCTGCCCTTGACGTTTACTACAGATCGGTTACTGAATCAATCAGGAATGGGCGCACACCGATCCATTGGCTTTCCGAGGCAAATAAGCTTCGTATGGGTGACAAGGGCTACAAAAAAGTTACCACCTATCGTACTAACTTCGGCCAGACTATGATAGCAGAGGGGAGACAGCAGACTCTAGGGGGTAGACCGATACAGAACAGGCTTTTTCACCTTTATTCAACCAATCAGGGCGCTGGTCACCGGCTGGACTCACATTCAGCCAATCAGAACGCTGGGCATCGGCTGGACTCACTCTCTGTCGTGCCTCCATCCTCTACACCAATTCACGTCAACCCAGTTACCCTGTCGCTGTCTTGACAACAGTTTCATGTGTGTGTGTGTGTGGGAGGACAGAATGCGGAATATGCAACAAAAGTCACTGGCTCCGCACCCATCCTACAGTTGGACACACGGTTTACATCACTGCAAGCGACGGTCGAACCGTCACTATGGGCGTTGAGCTTTTGTTGATCTGATACTCTAATTTACGGCAGACTAGTTTTCCGCCACATACTATGACTTAAAGAATACAAGCACTTAAAGTAACTTAAAAGCATCCAAAGTAAATGGAAATGCTTCTGTGCCGAGTGTGATTAATAGGTAAACATACTATCGAGCAAGTCATCTCGGGGTGGTTGTTAAATGCGTCACGAGTTTGTAAAAATTGTCGTGCCTGGGCTTAGGTCGTAGCAGCCACTGCGAAACTTTGTGCGAAACGTGCAATTATTATCTGTTTCCGCGCTTTCGTCTACAAAAAATACAAGAAGGTGATCGTAAATGTTCCACTTGCACGCCAGGTCATCATGCCTGTGAAAACGCCCAAGTTTTATTACTTTTAAGTCCCACAGGGTAAGTTCAATTAACTCGCAAACTGCGGGGTTGTTTTTTTCCTTCAAGCATGGAGCCTGCGTTGTGGTGCACTGCTATAACGCATATGCGTCGTAAAAAGTGTATAAGCCCCTTTTGCAAGTGTGTACTTAAGTATTAATGACATGTTAGCGAAAACGGCCTTTCGTCTGCAGTTTATGTCTCGCTCTGTGGAACTGTGAAAAAGATCTCCTCTTGAAAAGCTATGGAAAGTAATACACAACAAGCCTATCTCATGAAATATTAGTTGAATGTCTGAAATGCGGGCTTGCAGTACTGATCATCGTGTGACGTGATCCAGTAATATTTCAGTCACATGGAGATCCTAACGCTTAAATGCCCGACTGTCTGCAACAATCCCATTGAGTTAAAAGGCCAATTACGTAGTCTGAATTTTGGTTCACGGACTTTCTACGCCATCATTAATCCGAGCATATCGCATAGAATATACGCATAAAATATCTATTCGTCTGCTTTCTCGGCAGCAAATTAAGTCTTCTTTAAACTTATGACCAACGAAAGGGCAGTTCTCGGCTTAATAAAGGTTGAGAAAAGAGGCAAATTAAAAACTGGTTTTCCGGTAAGTTTATCACACATTATGCGGAAGAACGTCCACCACAAAAGGGCGTACAGATGGCTGGGTAAAAATGATTCCTTTCTTTGCTGTTTCAGCGATACCCTTGCACTGCAGGTAAGAATTGGTTTCTTATATTGCTACAAACTCGACTAAACAGAACGAAATATTTTAATCAATGCAGATATTAGTTTTGAAGGCAAAATTAGGGTGTGCATAGTAGACGACGCATCTCATGAAATGATAATCAAATACCTGCAATTTGTCTTCGATTAATAAGGGTTACCCGAGTGAGGTTGAACCATTCATTAGTATGCAACATAATCAAAAGATATTTTATTCACGCATCGGAGCAGCCTTTTGAATGCGTTTCCCTTTGGACGCCTGCAGAAACCACACTCGGCAATAAATGACTACTCATATAACACGACGTCTCGCGTTGATTTTCAATGCCATTTTAAAGTCAACCATATTTTATGAGGAACAGACACAAAGCTACATTTTCTTGTACTCATTTGATCGTAAATTGCATCTTACTCAAGCATTACACCTGGAGAAGGGGTATCACACAGGTTTGAAAAGGCTTTTTCGATTTCCAAATAATTTAACATCGACCTCCTCTTACACTAGAAGTTGTGCACTTTCAATGTGGGGAAAATCATTCATGCGTCTGTGTTGTTAGCATGGTGCCATAGGGGGGTCATTTAATTCTGCAGTTGAAGTGGACTACAGTGCGTGACCGATCTCATGAAATGGTGGCTGAAATTCAGAAATGCGTTTTCGGTTAGGAGGGATTACTTGGTCGCGGTTGTAATATTGATTAGTATGCGGCATAATCCTACAGCACTCCTTTTTGACCCCCCGTAGAAATCTTACTCGGACAAAAATGACTAATTATGTAGCATGCACTTTTCCTTTGGATTTTCGAGGGTCTTATAAACTCAAGTGTATTTTTTAGAAAACGTCCACACAAAAACAAGCTCTTTTTAACCGTTACGGTAAGGATCGGGTGAAGGATCCAAAACATCTGTGACATACGGAGCATACCTACTATACTTATTTAAGTGGGTTTTGGTCCGAAACGATTATTTTGGTTTAGTGTTTCATCGTACAAGATTGGGTCGTATGTTGTAAACGGTCCGGTGAATTATCTACAATTGTCTCAGCTCAGTGATTTGAGAAGCGATCGTTGTAGACACTTAATGTTTGTTTTTTTTAATTACATTACGTTTATGCCTAAAGAGCAGCTCATTTAGGACCGTGACTAATATGCCAACCGGGAATTTCTGTTTAACAATCTTCTCATATTCTTTATGGAATCAATGAATCATAAAGTTTCCAGTGGCCTGTGTGGTGCTATTTTGTGCCGAATCGATCTCAGGCTTTCGGCCTTCCACTTCACATTTTTAATATCGGCCTCCTATGATGGTCTTGTTTGTAAATCTTGTAGGATTATGTCAGTGAGTTTAACTGATTCGAATTTTTGTTTACTAAGCAAATTTTAACCTTTCAGTTTCCAAAGACATAGCGTGGGTTGGACTTCTATTACCTCGTCCTAATCCTTATTTTAATTCTTTCTTTTCAACTTAATCTCGTCCACCAGAATTGATTCGATTTGTGAAACATAAACAGTTTGACGCATCAGCATGAGAACAGAACCCTTGTTAGGTTTTGTGATGTGCGTTTCCTTGTGCTGACGCAAGTCCTTGAGTTTCTCAAGATGAGTCCTTTTGATATGCCCGTTTCTTAGCAGATTTGTTATAAGCTACTGGCATCAATGACTCACAAGCGTGGGTTTGAAGTACTCGGCTTCCTCCGGTGTTATGGGTGTCAAGTCATGCTTATGACTCATGTGGGTTGCATGACTGATCATACTTGACGGCATAGGTACTAACCAAAAGCCTAGACATGTGATTCGCCACCGCATGGCTCATCAGCGGGTCCCTCCAGACTTCCCTGTGGGCTTTTTGGTAGATACTCTGGTTCAGATTGGCAAAGTTGAGATATTCAGGTTGAGTATTTGAAGACGAAGACAGGCTCTCCGGAAGAGGTTTATTTAAGTGCTGACGTTTCAAAGAGCTGGGTCGGCTCTTCAGTGTCAAAGCGTAAAATGCACTTCATCGATCAGAAATTTAATTTAAAGTGGCAGTTGTGTTGGCTGGCCTCATGCTGATCGATTTTTCCCTCCTCTCGCTGCCTCGGCCTTTCGGGAGATGTTTGACGGGCGTTTTGCCTGTGTGCTTTTTGAGTCACCACTCCGTCGAGGGGAGCTGATTGGACTTTAGTCGGGCGGTCGGTCTGGCGGTGCTTCTTCTTCCTCACCGAGTAAGCTCAGCGTCGGGCTATCTCCGTGCGGCCTTCTTAAGTCCGGTGTGGTTGGTTGATCCTGAGCTCTAAGATTGTGGTGACGTAGGACTTTGTAAGCTGCAGGAAGGTCCAGATGCCTGTTGATAGAGTGGGCATCGGAGAACCACGCCTCGAGAATAAGCCGCTCTGTTTTTGTGTTGCGTCGGCCTAAGATGGTAGCCCTCTGGAGGTCAAAAGTATGCCCCGTTTCTCCAACGTGTGTTGCTAGTTGAGATAGCCCGACGCTGAGTTTACTTGGTGAGGAAGAAGAAGAACCGCCAGACCGACCGCTCGACTAAAGTCCAATCAGTTCCCCTCGACGGAGTGTGACTCAAAAAGCACACAGGCAAAACGCCCGTCAAACATCTCCCGAAAGGCCGAGGCAGCGAGAGGAGGGAAAAATCGATCAGCATGAGGCCAGCCAACACAACTGCCACTTTAAATTAAATTTCTGATCGATGAAGTGCATTTTACGCTTTGACACTGAAGAGCCGACCCAGCTCTTTGAAACGTCAGCACTTAAATAAACCTCTTCCGGAGAGCCTGTCTTCGTCTTCAGATACTCCAGTGTTCACATTGTAGGCCTTCAATCACCTCAGAACTTAATCGCTAACGTGTTTCAACGCTCTTAAACCGCTCTTCCATGACTACTGCTCATAGACTGCTATCGGGTTTGCTGCTGAAGCGAATCGTCTTTTATTATGCAGGACTGACGAGGAATAATCGGAAACGCAGGTCTTCCGAACTTGAATACTCGAATGCGCACATCGCATTTCTGTATCAACCTACGCGCATTCTCCGCCGTGCCTTTCCGTGCTGCTATAAATTGGCCAAATTCGATCTGCTAGTTGGAAGACTGTTTGTGATCTTTGCCACTCCCACAGAACTTGTTTGCTTGGGGGGGGGACGACCAATTCTGACTGCATTAATGCCCGATCTGCAGCGACCGAGGATGCAGGTAGCGATGCACTGATGAACTTCGGTTCGATGAAGTGTTTATGACCTCTTTGTCGTATCCCTGCGTGGACCACTAGCGTATGTGTCTTTTTTGTCCCGTTTGGTGGTCAAAGTTTTGATGGGCTCAATGAAGGCGAAATAAGCCCGAAACAGTTCGGTCTTGATTTGCCGTCTTTTGTAGTCTCTTCCCCCTATTAATAACTCTGCTGGACAACTGCATTTAAATTTATCGTCATTGGGGACTGCATACAAGTGTGTCTGCTAGCCGTGTATAATAGGTCTTCAATGCAGTCCTCTGGGTGGTCTTCCCCTTTGGCTGCGTGGTAGCGGACGTCGTCGTAGGGCTGGGGAGGGTCGATATGACTATTGGTTGGGCTCCTGAGTCCTCCCCCCTTTTGTCAGACATATCGTAATTATCTGCCCTCCAGCCCTCGAATTGAGCCATTAAGTGGGAAATTTCGACGGCAAACGGGTGATTCCTGAGCGGCTGACACATGAGGGCGCACACACTTCCGTCGCACTTCATGCTGCAGCCCATAGCATGCCCCACCATCGTAGCTAAACGCATAATTACGGCAGTTGACGCGGCAGATAATTGTTAACAAATAACTGAGCTACACAAGCAGGATGACTCATTAGCGCGCTGTGGATGAACTACGCATGCATGCCTCTTGGAAGATTCCGACAGAGAGGACACAGTGCCTGGAAGAGTCAGTCAATCATCGAAGTGTGCGACATCAGCTGGGGTCGACGTCTATCCACGTCGGTGCCAGGCCAAGGGCGACTCAAGCAGCGAATTGACAGTGGAGGTTGGACGAATCGAAAGCGGCGTGGGTAGACGACCACGAACGGACTACCACAAGGCATCTCAGCACGATTCTCCAGGCACGACTGTCTTTTAGCCTACAGATTATTTATTTTCCCGAACTCAGTATATCCAGTCTGGCAACTGTAGATCAACCTTTCTTCCTAACGCTTGTGGAGTGCTTCAAAATGTCACCCCACCCTCTCACGTCTTTTCGATTCATACTGATGATGTAAGGTGGCCCACTGCTCTCGGTCAACCTGCCAGAAATATGACAGCTGCCTCCATTTCTACCAGGAAGACTTGGATCATGTTTCAGTAGGATCATCAGAAAACGATCTTCCACTTAACAGCCAGAAATCAATTCAGCGTGTTAGGCTGCGACCACCCATTAGTCCTGTGTCCTTTCATATCCTTTTTTAAATAGTGGCATCCTTCTGATACCTTTACGTTACCCGGTTTTTCAATCCGTCCTGGTCGCCCCGTGTTAAGCATCTTTTTTTTAACAAGATTTGGGAACTTGTGTATAACATTCGACTCTTTAATTCCTACCAGATGCCTCGACCAATAATCGGGAAATCTGTAGATGTTTGCATTGACCCCCTGAGTTGGCCGCCATCTTGTCATTTTCGCGCTTTAGTAAACAAACCTATTCGTCATTTAAGGCATATCTTACACACGTTTACTTTGCTGCTGTTGCTGATGATGTTGTTATTTCATTTTAGTAGGTGTTATAGTAGGACTGCGTTTTACACAAGCCAGGCATTTTGTTGAACGCATTTTTGGTCAGATGTGACTATGTAGCCGCACCCGAGACAAACAAACCCCAGCCACCTCTGATCCGGGACCGGTGGTAATAGGGGTTTTTAGAGATGTGGCCGGGGAATACGCAGACGACGAAGTCAGGTAGTTGTATGCAAAAGAAAAGCTATTAGTAATGTGCGGTTGTGCTTTGAGTGGTTGAGAAATGGTTGTCCTAACCCCTAACCCTAATCCCTAGCCCTAACCATTGACCCTAACCATAACCATAAGCCCTAACCCTAACCCTAAACCGCAGCCCAAAACTCTGACCCTGAGACATCCAACGCGAAAGCTAGAAGGAGACGACAGGCCGAAAGTCAAGAAGGACCGCCGGCATTGGGCCAAAGAAGGTAGACACGGTGACAAAGAAACAAGGCCGCCAACAGAACACACACCGCAACACACAGCAATACCAACGTAATCACACCAACTCAAAATAATTAAGTAGGTCAACAGTATTGTGTCCATCAGTTGTGGTTACTTAACCACATCTTACCGAACTTTCCTTCCCTTCCTGACTAAATGTAAGCTTACCAACGACACTTTGTTCAAAGTCCATTATTTTTTGAGAATAGTTTGTTGTTTACTTCTTGGTTATCGCGTTCACCTTTCTCGCCAACTGATAGCGTACGATAAGACTTTCAGCAGAAATTAGTCTATTTCCTGTGTCTTCTTGCTCTCTGTCCTGTGTGTTGCCCCACTCGTAAAACCCCCTCTACCACCATTCAACGCATGACACGGTCTACGGGCTAGCTCAATTTAGATGGGAGTCCTACGCCCTATAGTTGCCATAGAACAGTGTTGATGAGTTTCCCATCACCGGACCGATCGGAGCGCATCGCTCCCAAGTACATTGTCAATAGAAGAGAAGAGACGAGTCCCAGGAAGCAGTCATAAAGGAGGAGACATGATCGTTGGGACAAGAGCCTTATTAGCCTGACGATTCGGATTCCTGTGGTTGGAGTTGCACACAGACCGGAAGCAACCATCAGGCGTCAGGTAATGAAACCGAAAGAACCACTGCCACGGCTAGAAACGTCTGGAGTCGTTTATCGGATCTGATGCAGTTGCGGACAAAGCAAATAAGTCGATGAAACCGGAAGACAGCTTCGAACGCGCTGCAGCTGTGCGGAGAACTGACGCCAGCCCTCAAGTTGCGGCTCATTCGACGAGATCCGGCCACACATCCAAATCCGACAAGGCCAAAATTCTCCTTAGAGGTGACAATCGCGTGAGTCACTAAGTGTTTGAGTCATGGTTTACTGGCCCGCTGTCCATTACTCAGTGCAATGATCTTCCCCTTTCATATTTGGTGCTGAGACTTCGCCTAGGCGGAGTAATTAGCCACGCGGGGAGCGTACAGCTGAACACTTCCCAACACCAGGGTCGGTGGATCAGATGGATGAGCAATCATCACACCAACATCCAAAGCACATGGTGAGATTGCAGATCGGTCATCACACAGTCATCACACCACGTGCAACGATTCCTGATGAGGGGGGTAGGCGGGAACATTCATAAGTATGCGGTAGCATGGCGACTGCATCCTGTAAATACTGAAGCCCCTTTTGCATGAACCACCCGTATCTGCTTTTGTCTCTGATGATGGGTTCGAACACATCATAACATCATCATAACAGATGACAGGGAATTCCGATTGAAATAAAATTGAAAAGTGTTAGTAGCAGTATAGGGTACGATACGGTGTAGGACCCACATGTGGATAACAGTTCCAAAAATACACCCTAAAATTCATTGTGACTGAAAAAATCACTTATTATTCATCGTTCTCATAGTTTGAAATCTCGGCCAGATGTGGTTATGTAGCCGCACTTGAGGTAAACAAAACCCAGCTGCCTCTAATACGGGACCGGTGGTAATAGGGGTTTTTACCATTGGGGCCGGGGAACGCGCAGGCGACGAGGCCAAGTAGTTGTATGCAAAAGAAAAACTATTGGGAATGCGCGGTTGTACTTTGAATGGTTGAGCAGATGCGGGTGGTTGATGCACAAGAGACTGCAGTATTTATAGGATGCCGTCATCATGCCACCGTGGCTCCCCTCCTTATTAATTTTTTTTATTTAAAATGATTGTTTTGTGAAAAAGGAGACGCGGTCGCTAGAGCAAGGGCGTTATTCAACCGGCGTTTCGGATTCCTGCTCGAACCCATCATCAGAGGCAATGGCGGATACGGACAATTCATGCACAAGGAGTTGCAGTACTTATAGCATATAGTGGCGGGTTCCTGCATACATGTGAAAACTCACGGCTCCCCGTTTCATCGGAGGTTGTTGCATGTGGTGTGATGACTGTTCGATGGGCGACATTCACGTTGTCATTTTCTGCAATTTCATCACGCGTGTTGGATGCTGGGTCAGTCATTCGCGTTAGCAGAAACAGGAAGACAGCTCCGAACGAGTACGGCCGAGCACGCTGCAGCGCTGCGGAGAAATGACGCCAGTTCCGAAATGTGTTTCATACAAGCCACCGGGTAACACGGATTTGGCGAGACGAGCAGTATTTCAGCACGGCAGAAGGATGATCCGAGTGCTCCTCCAAGATTGCCACGCGAGACTTCGTAAGTACCGTCAAAGGATTGACCAAGAAAATACCAGATGCTGCGAGTTCATGGGTGAGATCGGTACGAATCTGCTCCTGCGGAGAATAGCTGAACAAGCTCGCGAACAGAGCATGATACGCGACGCAGCACTGGAGAACAAATTTCGAAAGCTGCCCAATCTAACGTCGCCCAGAAACGATAAACGGGTGCACAACCTGTCATCAAAGGAGCTGACGAAGGATCAGATGCAGGTTTTAGCGCACGAAGCTTCATTTAACACGGCTGACGCCAAACCTGTAAACATGGTTGCAGCAGTGGAATCAATCCTTTGTCAGACGGAGGCAACGGAGGAGACTAAGAGTCTCATCCGACACCAAGTGTCATCTCTCCTGTTGGCCCACAGGCCGCGGGAAGTGCTTTCCAAGGTGGAACGTGATGCGCTTAGGGAACTCAAGGCCGACAAAGACCTGGTCATCGTGCCAGCGGACAAAGGACGCGCCACAGTTGTACTGGACAGGACAGACTACCTTCAAAAAGCCAAAGGGTAACTGGAGGACCGACAGTTCTATGTCCCATGTGCAACGAACCCTTTGAAGGCGCTGACACGCGAAATTAATGCTACGTTGTTGGCCTTGGAGAACTCAGGTGCAATAACACCGACCGACAGACGCATGGCGAGACCCCAAGATACGGCTTTGGCCCGATTCTATGGCCTCCCTAAGGTGAACAAAGACAACGCTCCTCTCCGACCCATCGTGTCGCTTAAAGGGACTTCAACGTACGGACTGGCTAAGTGGCTGTTCCGGCGTCTCAAGTTCCTGACCGCTGAGTCAGACACCACGGTCTCTTCGTCAGAATAATTCCTGGAGAAACTCAAAAGGGTATGCATTCATCCAAATGAGGTCATGGTATCTTTTGATGTTACATCCCTTTTTACTTCTATTCCCCAGGACCTGGCGATCGAGACAGTCCACCTGCTACTACAAAGCAAATACATGAAACGGAGAACCGTTTTGGACACGTCCAAATACTTCAGCTCCTGAAGCTCTGTCTCAGGACGTACTTCACGTTCGACGGGACAATCTACGAACAGGTGAAGGGCACACCAATGGGTTCGCCGATTTCGGGATTCATCAGCGAGGCGGTCCTGCAACGGTTGGAGTCGCTGGTCTTCCAACACCACAGACCGAAATTCTGGGCCCGGCATGTGGATGATACCTTCGTCGTCATCGAACGGGATCAGGTGTTGACATTCCAAGAACATCTCAACGCCGTCTTCCCGGACATTCAATTAACGATGGAGGAGGAAGAGAACAACCAGCTGGCCTTCCTGGATGTCCTCGTATGCCGCAAAGATTGTGATGAACTAAAAACCAAAGTGTTCAGGAAAGCGACAAATACGATGCAAGTACTGAACTTCAACATTAGCCACCCAATCAGCCTCAAGCGCAGTTGTGTAAGGACGCTCTTTCGGCGTGTCGAAACGCACTGCAGTGAGCCGGAAGACAAAATTGCCGAACTACAATACCTCCGACGGGTCTTCAAAGCCAACGGCTACCCGCGCAACTTCGTCGACCGGTGCATACGCAAAAGGGACGAAAGGCCTAACCGCACGGACACCAAATCTTGGTGGGCACTTCCGTATGTCAAGAACGTTTCGGAAGCTGTCGGCCGCCTTCTCGCACCACTTGGGGTTGGAGTGGCACACAGACCGGAGGCAACCATCAGGCGTCTGGTCATGAAACCGAAAGACCCACTGCCACGGCTAGAAACGTCTGGAGTCGTTTATCGGATCTGGTGCAGTTGCGGACAAAGCAACTACGTCGGAGAAACCGGAAGACAGCTCCGAACGAGAATGGCCGAACACGCGGCAGCGGTGCGCAGAAATGACGCCAGCTCTCAAGTTGCGGCTTATTCGACGAGATCCAGCTACACATTCAAATTCGATGAGGCCGAAATTCTCGTAAGAGGTGACAACCGCGTGAGCCGGGAGGACTGGAATCATGGTTTACTGGCCCCCAGTCCATCAACAAGTGCAACGATCTTCCCACTCCATACTCCGTGCTGAAACTTCGCCTAGGCGGAGTAACAAGCCATGCGGGGAGCGCAGAGCTGAACACTTTTCCCAACACCAGGGTCGGTGCGTCAGATGGTCGACCAATCATCACGCCAACATCCCACGCACGTGATGAAATTGCAGCAATTATCGACTCGAACGTCGGCCATCAAGCAATGATCACACCAAGTGCGGCGATCCCGGATGAAGGGGGGGCGTGAATGTTCATAGGTATGCGGTAGCATGGCTACTGCATCCTATAAATACCGCAGCCCCTTGTGCAATAACCACCCGTTTCTGCTTTTTTGTCTCTGATGATGGATTCAAGTAGGAATCCGAAACGTCAGGCTAATAAAGCTCTTGGCCCGGCGATCGTGTCTGCTTCTTCAAGATTTCTTTAGGTTTATAAGAGCATCACAGCAGAGGTCTTCTGGAAGCAACTCGGAAAACTGCATGCTGACTTGGGAAAATGGAACCTCCATTAGTAAATCGACATTGTTCAGTCCTGTCACACGACAATGCAGGGGCATATGTTGCTAGGATGGCACTGTAGAAATACAATGACTTGTAATAAGAGACGTTATCGCATCCTCTAAAACCTCCTGATCTTTCGCCCACCGATTATCCTTTTTTCAGGCCTCTAGACACCTTTTTAAACAACAACACGTTCAATTTGCTAATAAATGCGAAGAGACGAGTTTCAGGAAGTAGTCGCGAAGATGCAAAAACGAGCACCGGAACAAGACTTTGTTAGCCTGACGTTCCCCGAAGACCCACCGCCACGTCAAGAAACATCTGAAGTCGTTTACCGTGACTGGTGCGGCTTCGGGCAAAGAAACCTTGTCGGAGAGACCAGAAGACTACTGTGGACGCGGATGGCCGAGCATGCAGTAGCAGTGAGGAGGAAAGACGCCACGTTGCGGCTCGACGGGACCCGACAACACTGCCAAGTTTGACGAAGCAGAATCTCTTGCTTGAGGTAACAACTGCGTAAGCCGCGAACTGCTTGAGTCATCGTTTTTCGGTCTTCAATCAATCAAAAAGCGCAACGAACTCCCCACTCTATATTTGGCTCTGAGACTTTGTCTACAAAAAGTAGTTAGCCACGAGGACAGTGTGCGGATGACGACCGTTCCTGAAGTCAATTTTGGCTAGTCGAATTACCCAAGTGTCCACACGGATGACGAAATCCGGCCGTCAGCAACTCGACTGCGTGCGATGAGCGTGTGAATCGATAATCGTGGCCGGCAAGAAGGGGCATAGTAACGACATGGCGACGGCATACTTCAACACCTGGCCGGTCACGTCGCGATGCACTCGCGAGTTGCCAACTGTGATTGACACGTAGCAGCCTAGCAACACTTGAGCAGTTTACCACTCCTATCTGACTCTGTCTATGATGATGGATTCGAGTGAGAATCCGGAACGTCAGGCCAATGAAGCTCTTGTTCCAGCGGTCGTGTCTCCTTTGCGAAAACTTTCAAGGACAAAACCGAGGTAAAAGCTGGATTAAAATCTTTCGTAGCATCAATACCATTGGATTTTCATCGACGATGCATAAATGATCTTGTTTGTCCATGGCAAAGATGCATAGATTTTCAGAAATGAAAACCTGACTGATTATAATATATGTAAAGTAAATGTATGTAAACGTTTGTTTTTTGAATCAACCCATAGTTCACTTGTCTGACTGCACGCAGATAGAGCGGCCATGAACCCAGCCGCATTTTGGAAAACCATACAAGCAGCGAATTTGGCTACTGATTCGTGCACTGATTGCTAAGATTGAGAGCATTCAAGTCAGGCGGGAGCAGTGTTTGTCGATTTCGGAATGGCAGACCGACGAACTCCAGTCCATAGGTGTCACGGACAGTCACATAACGCTGATTCTTCACTTCCAATAGGAGGTCAACCTCATGAAACATTGACTGAAATTATAAATCATGATGACCGCCAAAAAGAACACTTAAGCTGGGTTGTAATATTGACTACCATGCAGCATGACCTCAAGGTATATCAGTCGGCTGAGGTGACGGCTCATGTATGCACGTCCTCTCAGCCACTAGCAAAAATTTTACTAGCTAGAACATGCCTACTTAAATGTCACTGCTTTATCATCTGAGGCTATTTTGCCGTCGTCGGCATGTCATAACACATGCGTAGACCGGAAAGGCCTAGGATAGAAATCTGGAATAATCCAGTCATGGAGTTTGACAGTCCCCCAACTGGGCAAGAGACCCCCGCGCTAATGCCAGGAATATTCGGAGCCCGGTGGATCCCAATGACAACCGCCTGTGAGGGTTCCGAACTAATATTCCAATCAAACGCAGAATGTTCAGCCACTGAATGCCTCATCTACCAGAGGTAGATAGGAAAGGGTAATGGTTTCCGATGCGTTTGATCTTTCTCTCAATGGGGGCCAACTTCACTGCCCACGAGTGGCCGACATCTCGTATTTCTCGAACATGTTCATTAGATATCATGACCTATATGTGTTTCACTTTTAAATGATTGAGGACTTTTAGTATTCAGACTGAAACTCGACATACGGATAGCACTCAAAAATCCCCCCCCCCTCTTTATGCGCTGGAGACTTCGTTGCATAAAACCGTCATCACCACCAGTTAATTCACGCAAGTGTAGAAAGTCCTCCTTAGAGCAAAACAAATTCTCTGCATAATTTGTACAGTTATAGCGCACTTCTGTGGAACTGCGGACTCTCTGCTTAAATTTTCCATCGCCGTGAGACTGGCCTTCAGTCCACATCGGTTGGTAGCTGTACGAATCCACGGCTTGTCTAGTTTCCACAGCATTTAAATTGTGTCTCTGGTTCGTAGTTTGAGAACACAGCGCTTTAGCCAAAATGGGTCACTCGGCAACCCTGAGAGGCTTCACCATGTTCTCCAGTTTGCGTCAAAGTTGAATAGCTGCCATCAGCTTATGAAAAAACATAGTCTACGAAGCACTCGAGGTCGCATACACAGATAAGGTCAGTCGGAGGGCGATGAGCGGAAATCCCCGGCTCATGGGAATAAATTACCTCCGTGAATAAAAACGACCCCATACTTCTGTGCGTATACTTCCCATACAAGCCTTGTTCGAGTAGGGGGCAAGCCGGGGGGGGGGCGATCAGAGATCTCATGAAAACTAGACTCTAATCCCATTTTGGCTAAGTGCATGAGGCGTGTTCACTAGCTCTTACGTATGCGCAACTGTGTCATTTGCCCTCCTCCCAAACCCTTTAGCAATCCATTAAGCCGTCGATGGTGAGCCTTTTACTTGATTCGGCAGGTTTGAGCTCAGAACTTCATCGTAGCTAGTGCGCGTCAAATAGATTAGCCAACAGCACACAATGCAACCACTTACGTTGCCTGTTCCGGTCCGCATAGAGAGTGTTTTGACAAAAGACTCGCTTAGCTTGCGCGTTAGCCCTTTTTAAAGTCACCCCCTAATGCAACACTAAAATTGACGAGGGACTGTTTTGAGTCGTCAAGACGGCAACCATCCCAAGGAGATCCGGGGTGAGGTTGTTGTGACCTAGAGTTGCTGTGGATAGTCGGCGTCTCTTCCCTTACAAACGCTGACACATCTCTAAATTTCACACATCTTAGTCCCTATTTCTCTACCATCAGCACACCCTCCCTGTGGCTGTTGAGAGCGCTACACTTTTCACCGACTGTGTGTTGCTAGAAGCTACAGCAGTTGGGCTAACTCATGAAATGTCAACCGAAATTCCAAAATGCATTTTCGTTTCGAAAAGATTAATTAAGTACGGTTGTAAAACAAGTCAGGCTGCAACACAATTCTATAATATTTCAGTTACCTCAGGATGTCGGCTTTCGAATGCCCCTTCTTTCAGAAGACGACGATGCGATCACTAAAACAAGAAATTTATTGACCTGACGTTTCGGATTCTCACTCGAATCCATCATCAGAAACATTCCAAATACAGGTTCCTTCCTTCCAGCTGCATGCAAAGACAACACTCTGTAAGAAATGACTACTAAGAAACATGAATTTTTCTCATTGATTTTGGATGCCCTCAAATGTCAAGTTATATTTCGTGAAAAACATGCATAAAAATATTCATTCTTTTGCCCATTTGGTAGACAATTACGTCTTCTTCCAAACTTATACTCGAAGCAAAAACATAATTCGGTTTTCAAAAACATTTCCAATTCCCGAATATTTCTGAACCCGCTCTACCGCTACACTTGAATTCAGGGTTACCAAACTACAGGCCGCATATCTTCCGCGCACGGAAAACCACACATGTCTCCACGGTAATAATGTAAGACGATATAGTGTTCATAAAATTTCAAGTGGATTGGATCCATTTTATTGACTTTGCAAGCCACACTGGTAAATGCAGAGACAAGACGATTTATGGATAGAAATTTCACGGTATTTATAAGTTCCAAAATTAGAAAAATTTTTACTACCGAATTACATCCCTCCTTTGAGTATAAAACTAAAAGATGTAGTTTTCTAACGAATGAGCAATAGAGTGAATGTTTTTCGGCATGATTTCTATGAACTATAATTAGACTTTAAGGGGCATCGAAAATCAATGAGAAAAAAGTCATGCCATTTATGTAGTCATCTTTACGGAGTGTAGTCCTTGCATGCGGCCGGAAGGAAGTTCATTCGAAAGCCGGCATACTGAGAATTATTTTGCAGTGTGACTAGTTTTACAACCCTTCTTCATTAATCTTTTCGAAACGAGAAAGCGTTTCGGAATTTCGGCTGACATTTCATGAGTTAGCCCACTTACTGTACAAGGATATGACAGACTGGGATGATTACTTCCGGCCAGCCGGCAGCACCCACTCACTCCCCCCCCCCCAGTTCGGGAGGGTCTGAGGTTGTTGAGCGCGTACTTGAGGTTCAGCGCTCTACCACCAAGCAATAGGCCATGTCCTTGTGTAACTGCACTATACACTATTGTGCTGAGACGCCCGTCTGCATAGGCGTGCGGCTGTCGGCGAGGACTTCAGACTGAACTCTAAGGCTCAGCACGGCGCGCCTGTTCCGTGATCCGAGCGGTGCCGACGGGTTAATGTCATGAAGTTAAAAATGTCTGAGTAAAACTCGATTTCGCTTTGAAAAACTGCATGTGATAACACACGCGAATAGCGCCCTCGCCCCGCTCTAATGCAGGTAGCTTTGCGATAAAGTCCAGGAAGTCTAGATATTCTCGTGTTCAGACGACAGTTCGACCGTCCTGCCTGATGACGTCCACGGTAAGATGAAGCAGGCACGGTGACATGCGCGCGATTTCTTTTATAATGAGTGTGGGCTTGCACAGCGTCTACCGCACTCTCTCCTACTCCCCCGCCTGGCCAGAGGTCAAGGCAGAGTCAAGGAAACCGGTGGAGGGGGGGGGGGCAGAACGCAGGTCGATTGTACGGCCGGGCCCGCACCTTGGCGCTCCATTCCACAGCCCTTGGTCCACACAGCAAATGACCAGGATTTTGACTAACTACAAAAATGAGGGGTGGCAGGGATCCCGGTGTCCGCGACACCTGTGGCATCTGGGTCCGCCACCACACCTCGAAATGTCGGCATTTGTTATTGGTATGCACTTACGATAACGCCCACCAGAATCCGATAGGGTCCCCTGTGTTGCTCAAGCGCATCCACGGTGTGGCCGGTTTTGGGGGGCACTCGTGTCCTGATACTAAGCCTGAATCAAGCCTTTCTTGTACCAATCTATTTATACTTAAGCTATAATTTCATAATTAAGCCTTTTTGAATAACCATTATAGTTTTAATATCCATTTAGTGTTTTTTTCTGTCCTTGTCTGCTCGTCCTCGAAAGCACATTTAACGAGTCCATTTCGCATAGTTCAACCAAAGCAAAGGATTCACAGTGCCCTTCAAAGGCGAGGTTGTTTGCCATCCCCAAATTTCTCGTTCGCCACAACCCATCTCTGGTAATTTGGAACTGCGGGGGGGGTTCGGTAAGAGTTTACGCATTTTGATGTTTTACCCGAAAGCGGGATTTGAATGAAGCTGCATTGCAAACTGGAAGGCATGTGAGGCGATTTTGACAACAAACTGATTGAACGAAGCCTTGATATCTGCCTGCCTCGGTGATTGAAAGTCATAAGGCACCCATCTATGATTCTAGCTAGCGCACGATAAAAAAACAGAACTGTTAACGGAATACTCATGCGACCGCTGATAGAAGCGAACAGGCGAGTCCCAGGTAACAGTTCAGAAGATGAAGATGCGATCACTGGGACAAGACGTTTATTTGCCTGACGTTTCGGATTCTCACTCGAATCCATCATCAGAGACATTCGTAGATAGAGGTGAATGTGGCACCAGGAGTGCAGTATTTATAGCACGTGGCTGCCGTAGGACCGTATGCGCGCTGCAATTAACAGTTCTCACAATCGCCGCTGGGGTCGTAATTGATGCGGCGGTGGCTTGGCGGTCCGAGTCCGAGTTGTTAATTGCCGCGATTTCGTCATCCGTGCTCGATGCTGGTGTGACGATTGCTCGGCAAACTGGCTCACTGTCACCGTGATAATTGCTCACCCGCGCCCTCCCCACGTGACTGATTCTCCTGCCCAGGGAAAATCGCAATACGCAATAGGGCACCGGGAGGTCATTGTGTTTGTTAATGGATTGCGGGCCTGAGAACCATGACTCGAGCAGCTCGCGGCTCACGCGGTTGTCACCTCTTGCGAGGATTTCGGCCTCTTGAAATTTGAAAATATGGCCGGGTCCCGTCGAGTGTGCCGCCACCTGAGAGTTAGAGTCTCCCCGCCTCACTGCTGCTGCGTGCTCGGCAAGTCGCGTACGGAGTAATCGCCCAGTTTCTCCGACATAATTGCTTTGTCCGCAACTACACCAGATCCAGTAAACGACTCCAGACGTTTCCTGCCGTGGCAGCGGGTCTTTTGGCCTCATTACTTGGCGCCTAATGGTTGCTTCCGGCCTGTGTGCAACCCCAACTCCAAGTGGAGTGAGAAGACGACTGACGGCTTCCGAGACGTTCTTCACGTACGGAAGAGCCCGCCAAAATTTGGGGCTAGTTGGATTTGGTCTCTGGTGTCCTTTTCGTATGCACTGGTTGACAAAGTTGCGCGGGTAGCCATTAGCTCTCATTACCCGTCGAAGATATAGTAATTCAGCAACCTTGTCTTCCATTTCACTGCAGTGCGTCTCAACACGCCGGTATAGCGCCCTTACGCAACTGCGTTTGTGACTGATCGGGTGGTTGCTATTGAAGTTCAGTATTTGCGTCGTATTTGTCGCTTTCCTGAACGCTTTGGTTTTTAGGCCACCACAATCTTTGCGGCAGACGAGGACATCCAGGAAGGCCAGCGACCACTATGCGGGTCACTGTGAATGTTTTTCAGTATTCAAGTCAAAGTGTCACATGGTGACCGTAACCAGACGTACATTATAAGTTCTGCTTATACAACTGTATTCCGACTTCTCTATCTATGGTAGGTGTGCCGCCGCAATCATGCCGAATCTAGCCGGCCTCGATGATATCACGAACTGTTCCTCTCCACGCGTGACGGTCCGGGACAGCAGATCCAAACGGTTCAAAACATTCTCTTCGCAAACGACGGAGACCGAATGCCGAAGGTCCAAAAACCACCTCCGTGTCTTAACGCACAGTGTCGAGCCAAGTTTTGATTTGACTCCCTCGTCGACACCTTCAATGGGATAACGGTGCCGGATCGGAGGCAGTAACATTGAGCTCCTGAGGTGGACGACGAAGAACATGCCCACGCCACCTCAGTTGACTTTATCGGATGGCCTGGGTTATCTTTGCGACGTTGTCGCAGCGGTCGCGGACTGTCTCCTTCAAAGCGTAGTCGGTGAACTTCACTCGAGTGATGATCTCATTAATTATTAGTTAAAATTCTGAAATGTGTTTTCAATTAGAAAAGACTACTTAAGTAGAGACCCAAAAATAACTGTCAAGCAGCATATTCTCAAATATATCTCAGTCAGGTCGAGATGCCGGCCTTTGAGCGACCTTCTTTCCGGCCGCTTGCAAAGACTTAACACTGTGACAGATTGCTGTTTAAGTAGTAGGATTTTTTCCATTGATCCTCGATGCCCTTATATATTTAAATATACTATAAAAAACATGCACACAGATATTTTTCTTGTTTCCCGTTGGCAACAGACCCTTTTTTCAAACGTCTTAATTTAAAAGGAGTACTTTTCGTCTTTGGAAAATTTCTAATTATGGGATTTTTTTTCAAAAAAATTATATCCGTACATTTATTAGTGTTGTTTGTAAAGTATACAACCTGGTCCAAATCCACTGCAAAATTGAGTGGGTCGTATACGACCTCTTCTTAATAACATGCGTAGACGTGTGATATTCCTCACAGGGCAGATATAAAGCTGATAATCTGGAAACCCCGACTACAGGTGTAGCAACAGGTCAGGTTCTACATTATTCGGGAATTGAGACAGCTGGTTAAAACCGAGAGATTCGCTTTTAGCAGGTTACAAGTTTGAAGATGACGAAATTTGCCACCAAATAAATACAACAAAAATATTTTTGTGCATGTTCTCGATAAAATATATTTAAATAAACAGGAGCACCAAAACTGCAGTTGGGAAAATGCGTACTACTTAAGTAGCCATTTTTATGAGGTGTGATTTTTCCAAGCGGTCAGAACGAAGCTCGTTCCAAAGCTGGCATTCTAACGTGACTGGAATATCTTGTTATTATGCTGGGCGTCAGTTGTTGTTACGATGCTACTTAAGTAACCTTTTCGAATTAACGAAGAATTTCGAAATTCCGATCTGTATTTTAGCAAACAGCACACCCAATGTATTTTCTAAGAAGCTCGAATCACCGAAACTTTATGCGACATCTGATTTAGGCGTACTCTAATTGGATGAGAGAGGGGAGAGTGTGGTAGATGCTGCGCAAGTCTGTCTCGGCACAAAACACCTCCCATCCAATTCACCAGTACTGGACCCACTCCTTGGGGCACACTGCAGATGTCGGTGCTTGCGACACTGGAGCTTTCATGGGTCTAACCTTGACATTCACTACAAAACAAGAAACTCGCGTCTTTGAGAATGGGCAAGAAAAGTGAACGGGCCTATCTTATCGCTCTGGCGTGCGTTCGCTCGAATAAAACCCAAGGCCCTCCCAGTCCTTCAATGTGATCCAGCGACTTTCCCTAACTATGCTTTTTAATATAATGGTAGGGGGCGCCCACCGATCGTTCATACGGAACTCACTCTTTCCGTTGTGCCTTAAGGGCTCTCTCTCGAGCCCAACCAGCAGCCGCACAGTGGCGCATGATTTATAAGCAGAATGGTATTACCGACGACGGCTGACGACGGCTAATAAGTCAGAAATGACCATTCCAGTCTCCCTTGTCTTTGCCGGTAATACCATTCTGCCTATATATAATGGGTCGCTGTGCGGCTGCTGGTTGGGCTCGAGAGAGAGCCCTTAAGGCACAACGGAACGAGTGAGTTCCGTATGAACGATCGGTGAACGCCCCCCAACATTGTATATTCCCGATCGAAAACCGACAGGGCAACGGGCTCGTGGCCCGGTGGGTAGAGGCGTGGACTTCTAAACCAACAGGTCGCGAGTTTGAGGCTCGGGTGTTACACATTTCGGGCTTGGGTATGGCTGGCTGACGACGGCTAATATGCCAGAAATGGCCATTCCAGTCTCCCTTGTCTTTGTCGGTAATACCATTCTGCTTTTTGATATAAATTCTGCAAGTTTTTAAACCTGATCAGCATCAGTGCCAGCGGCGTCTAAATGCCCGCGTCTGGCAAGGTACTCATGCAGACAAATTCAACTGTAATTCCATCCAATCAGCTGGTGGGGAGGGGGGCTTGCGTTAACGAAGTTCTGATTGACGCTGTTGCTCAACCCTCACGAAGTTTCCTTTTGACAAAATTATGATGCCACTTCTGGGGCAGATGTGCGGACAGTTCTGGCAAGGCATGTATAATAGCAGTATACTATTACTGACAAAGACAGGGGAGACTGGAATGGCCAGTTCTGGCTTATTAGCCATCTTCAGCCAGTCATACCCAACCCCGAGGCGTGGAACACCCGAGGCTCGAACTCGCGACCTGTTAGTTAGAAGTCCACGCCTCTAACCACTGGGCCACGAGCCCGGCGTGGACTTCAAACTAACAGGTCGCGAGTTCGAGCCTCGAGTGTTTCACACTTCGCTGCTGGGTACGATTGGCTGACGACGGCTAATAAACCAGAAATGACCATTGCAGTCTGCCTTGTCTTTGTCGGTAATACCATTCTGCCTACATTATGCACCGCTGTGCGGCTGCTGGTTGGCTCAAGAGAAAGCCCTTAAGGCACAACGGAACGAGTGAGTTTCGTATGAACTATCGGTGAGCGCCCCCTACCAATGTAAAAAAACGTTGATGAGTAATTTAAACAATTATTCTGCCGGGACTAAGCCTTCACTGTAGCAGGTGGTCACCCGAAACGCCTTTTTAGCAGGATCACGCGTTTAGCCTGGCACGTGATCTTACCGAAGCCGCTGGATTAACGGGTGAGGCTAGCATCTGAAATAAAAATATTGCATGGGCTTTAGAAGATGACTCAAGCAGACGCCTCGTGGCGGTTGTGACAAATGCGGTGATGAATATTGCTAACTGCTACATTACGTTTTCTGCGGAGGCCGGCCACTTCATACGTAACTCACTGAACCTACTCATGCGCGACAGTCCAGCCGGCGCGGACGATGGTTTCACCGCAGAATGGTGGGCGCGGGGCGATGGATGGCAGGCGAATTAGTTTATAGTGATAGTGGGCTTGCGTAGCGTCTGCAGCGTCCCCCACTTCACCGCCTGGAATCGATGCCAAGATACTATAGAGACGACCAGAGACAGGGCCAGTTGCAGCAGTTGACAAGACTAATAACCCCGTCTACGCGTGCTACACACGTCCTGGTCCTAGCAAGAGGGAAAGGAGGCAACTAGGATCCCATTTTAGTGGGATTTCTGTGGTGGTCGCATTTGGAGAGAACCAATGAGCCTCGACGTCCGTCCTAAGTGAATCGAGTTATCCTGTCTCTTGTCTTGGCTTGTCGACAATCTAGTGCCAAGATTGAGCGTAGTGGCAGAGATGTCGTATGCATGCTATCTTATCAACAAATCGTGTGCTAAGATACATCAAAGAGCGTGGCTCACGCTTACAGTGCGTGACTGATCTCATGGAATGTTGACCGAAATTCTGGAATTCGTTTCCGATTTGGAAGGATTTCTTAAGTAGGTTTGTTATACTGAAGTGCATTTAAAAGCCCACATCCTAGCGAGTCCGAATTGTTATGGGGTAATGCTGCCTGATAATCGGAATAACAATTTTGACCCACATTTCATGAGATGGGTCAGCCATTGTAGGTGTAATGCGCATTCCTTGTCGTGTACAGTCAAGCCCCCAATCCTCTGCATCCTGCCGAAATGAGATAGGATTTTGCGGTGTGTGTGTGGTGCGCAATGTGAAAGACGGCTTGTGCATGGTCAGGGCAGTGTGTGTGTTTTTTGCACCTAAAACAGGTAAGGCGGTAGATGCGCTGGCCCTGTACGGAGCTACATCGTGGTCCAGCAGACGTTGCTGGGAATGCGCTGGCTTGACAGACGCTAACATTCTGAGAAGAGTGGCTGTCGCGGAAACTGGAAACCCTGTCGTCCTCCCCATTGTTGTTGTTGGTTAAAATCCTGGCCTAGTGTTTGCTGCGGACCAGCGGATGTGGTGGTACACCTTGGTGCAGATTTGCTTCGCGTTAGCCACCCCTGACCTCTTCCGACTGCGGTCTTCTTGACTTGATCGGGTGGGGAGAGGAGAGAGTGCGGGAGATGCCGCGCAAGTCTACCATCACCACAAATTTACTTACGAACTAGTTGCCGTTCCCGCTCTCATCCTGCTGTGGATGGGAATAATCGAAATCGGCGGTCTAATTGCCGTTTGGACAGACAAGGCAAGATGTGATAATAACTTCTGGACTGTGATGTTCTGCCATAGATTTGCATGGAAGTACATATGACCGAATGCAGTGTGGACAGGTGAGGCGACTATGAGGGGCAAGGCTCCTGACACTGACAGGCCACTCCTGGCGTGACCGACCAGGCCGAGGCTGCACGCGCATGCGAGGCGTCACTAATGACAGAATGAAACTGTGGTTAGTAGTCTGGCGGAGTGATGATGCTATTGAAAGCGGTGGCTACCTTTATGAGGGAGTTGATAGTGCTGGTAGTAGAAGAGCTCTCAAGTGCGAAAGATGGTTTAATCCTACCGACGTTGTGGTGAATTACTCTCTCATTGATTCGGATGTAACTGATTAGACCCACGCGTCGTCTGAGCGTCTTGGGGCATTGTTAGCAGATGAAGCGTGAAAGACTGGCGTGTCAGGAGTCCGATCTTTGTGAGATTGACTCAACAGTCACTGATTAGTCTTGCCTAATTTTTGAGAAAATTAGTGCGCGAACATGAAATAAATCCTTCGGAACAGACTTTTCAGGCATGGTCCGAGAGTTCATACGACTATTTGAGCTGAAATCCGCCAGCTACTGCGAAATAACCGCGTAAAAATCACAAACCGCCCAGAGGCAGCCAGTAGGATAGGATTGTGTAATTATTTACAGCACTGAAAGCGCAGGTAAAAATTAAAAAACCCGGACACGTCCGTTTCGCCGATTTTGTGTCGCTGCCTGACGCAGCTGAGAGGGGCCCGGCTCGTCAGTGGGTCTACTAGCCTCCCCCGTGTGTTTTCTGGTATATGAACTCCGAAGAAATAAATGCGTGAATATTACGCGGTTATTCCGCAGTAGCTGACGAATTTCAGCTCAAATATTCACATCAAATTTTGGACCGTGTCTGAAAAGGTCTCTTACACAAAATTCGCTCCAAGTTCGCGAATTAATTTCCTTGTAAAGTAAGCAAGACAAGGTGAAACAGGAATTCATATACCAGAAAGCGCACGGAGAAGGCTGGTAGACCTACTGATGAGCTGAAGCCCTCGAAGCTGCGTCAGACAGCGGCAGAAGATTGACAAAACCTACGTGTATGTGCTTTTGGGCTAGTACCTGTGCTGTCAGTAAGGTAAGTAATTAAAAAAGTCATCAACTAAACCCATGCCTGATAAGGAAGTGCGGTTACGATGGAGACCTGTTGGAATTGAGTACATATTGTTGGTGGAAGGCGCAGAATCGGCAATGATTTGCAGCACAATAGAAGTGTCCTCACTGATGTTGCTAGTGGTGGTTGTAAGGGCGGTTTGTTGTGAGATAAGAGGCGGATTGGTCGTACTGGCATTGATCTGCATCTGCAGATGTCTAACAAGGCTGATCCGAGTCCGAAAAGTCCGCTGACAGTATGGACATGGCAGCAGAGGTTGGACGCTGACGTCATTGGTGTGTGACACTTCAACCTCGCGGATCTTTCTCTGTGCTTCGTCGGGGACTAGTTGTTTGAGTTCGAGAATGGCTGTTTCAGTCTTTACTACAGAACACCATGCTTCTTGACCTTCGGCAAAGTTCTCCGCAATCTCTGGGTTAGTTTTTAGGTACTTAATTGAGGCCTACAAGGCACAGCGATGCTCTGCTGTGCGACTACACAGTTACGTCGTATGCATAGGCGCCACGGTCAACCCCCACGACTTAGCCGCTTCATCAACATAGTCTGGATACCGGCTCCTGAGTTAATTAGGATGGTCAGTTAAAATTTGCTTCAACAATAACAGCTCTCACACGGGAAGGAACATGCAACCGGAGATACGGGGTGGTTTGAGTAGAAGTTAATTATAATTAATTTAATTAAACGATGACACCCATATAGACATTTCAAAAATCAAGGTCGGCAAACGTACGGTTAGCCCACCTAAATTTATGCTCTCATGAAGCGTTTATACAGGACTTAAGATTTTCCTGACCAAAGACAAACCCAACATGCGTGCGAAAACCTCCTGCCATATCGTGTAACAGAGACAAGACAGAGAGACATAGCTAGTTGCCAGACACGTTACCTCTTCCCTCTCCAAGCACCTGAAAGAACGACACTATGTCCCCAGGTCTCTGAAAGCCACCACATCTCTCTCTCTCCCAAACTTAATGCCTATTGGCGTTAAAAAATTTTTCACTCTGACCTACCGCATATTTCTGTACGGGTTTGCTGATGAATGCTCGAAAGAACAATTAATTGATTTACCATTTAATTAATTGTGATTTTAGCATCCCTGACAATGCAAAAAAATTATAAAGTCTTCTTACTTTGAATTCGAGTAAAAGAATAGTCAAAAACATCCTCCGTTAAAGAATGTGATATACAGTAGGTGGGCTGACTCATGAAATGTCAACCAAAATTTCGAAGTGCGCTCTCGTTTCAAAAAGACAAATTAAGAGTCGTCGTAACAATAATTATTGCTCACCATATTTCTATAGTGATCCAGTTACCTCAGGGTGTCTTCCTTAGAAAGAACCTTATTTTGACTGCATGCAAGATCTATACTCTGCAAAAACTGACTACTTAAATAGCATGTAGCTTTCTTATTGATTTTCGATGCCCTCGAAAATTCAGTTATATTTCATCGAAAACATGCATAAAAATATTCATTTTTTACGTAATCGGTAGAAAATCACGTCTTCTCCCTGATTTATGCTCGAAGGAAAGGTGTATTTCGGTTTGAAAAGAGTCTCTATTTGTGAGATTTTTAATACCTTGAAATTGACCTTTATAAAACGCCATAGATCCGCATTTACCTATTTGGTTTGTAAAGTTAACAATATGGATCAAATCCACTGTCAAATTATATGAACCCCATTTGGTCCCCTATTAATATGGTAGAGAAATGTATGGTTTCCCGTTCACGGAAAATAAACGGCTTGTAGTGTTGAAACCCTAAATGCAACTATAACAACAGGTCAGGTTCAGAATTATTTGGGAATATGAGAAGTTTTTTAAAACCGAATTATACTCTTCCTTCGAGTATAAAATTAAAAGAAGACCTGGTTTTTACAGAATAAATAAAATAATCAATATTTTCAGGTATGTTTTCCATGAAATATAATCGAATTACTAAGAACATCGAAAATCAGAAAATTGCATGCTAATTAGGTAGTCATTTTTTACAGAGTATAGTTCTTGCATGTGGCCGGAAGTTCGTTCAAAAGCTGGCATCCTGATGTAATACAGGGTTATTCTACATGATGATTAGTTTTATAACCCTACTTGATTAATGATTTCGAAACGAGAACACATTTCGAAATTTCGGTTGACATTTCATGAGTTAGCCCACCTACTGTATCTATTTCTGACACTTGTGGTAATGGTTCGGTTGCAGACGGTATTGCTAATCACTCAGCATTGACGAGCCATCTGATATACTTAAGCACGGCAAAGGTAATGGTTTGCCGTTGACTTCCTTTAAATTTCCAAGCCCTGGTAATATAAGCCCAGTGAAATAAGGAACGCTATCAGGCGAAGACCAGCATAGGATATGGTGAGAAGCAAGATTACTCGGATGAGAAGTCCTTGCTAATGGGAGATTCGTAGGCGACAAAGGCAACCTATTCAGAGGTCGTTTGTCCGCTGGAGTAGTGTTGTCCGGAAAATTCTTCAAAAGTCGACAGCAGGAAGTGGTTAGCACAAGCAGCTGGCATCAGTGACATTGGAAAATCTCGCCCACTAACATCACTCTCGCTAAACAGACCAAATAAACAGTAGGTTTTTTCTATTTATCCACGAGGTTCTTGTAAATTTAAACATGTTTTGAGGGAGAGAAACAAATAAATTCTTTTTTGCTCATTTGGTGGCAAATCTCATTTTCTGCACAAAGAAAGGGTAGATTTCGGCCTTAACAATGTTCGCTATTAAGAGATTTTTCGAGAACGTGAAATGTTCAATCAAATAGCAACGCATCTGTCTGTTTCTAAATGCCTCTTCGCATTTGGTTAAAGTTTTATGAACCGTTTTGTGGCATCGCCCTAATGTCAATAAGAAAAATATGAATTTCCTTATAGAACAGATATACTGCTTCTGGTTTTGGAACCGAGAAAAACAGATCTGGCGCACCTTTTTTCATATTTAATAAACTCTTCAAAAACAGGAAAGTGCAATTTCTTCAAGTATAAAACTTGAAAAGGACGATATTTCCTATCATATGAGAAAGAATACCTGTGCATATGTTTTCTGTGAAATATTTTCTGATGTCATCGAGACGAAGAATTGCATAGGTGGATTTGAGATGGCATCAGTTGTAAAAGAACATGGAAGTCGGCATACCGGCTTTCCCTGATGGAGTCTTATTAAGTTGTGAACTATCCGCTAGGTACATTGCGTGACTGATCTCATGAAATGTTGGCCAAGATTTTGAAATGCGTTTTCGCTTAGGAAGGATTACTTAGGTGGGATTGTAATACTGATTACTATGTGGCACAATCCTATTAAATATCATACTTTGCAGGAAGTTAGCTTTTTAATGCATCTCTTTTCAATCTCCTGTCGAAACCGTACTCGGTAAAAAATGATTACTTAAATAGCATGCATTTTTCACAATGATTTTCGATGGTCCTATAAATTCAAATATAGTTTATGAAAAACGCAAACAAACATATTCTTTCTTACACTCGTTTATTATAAAATCGTGTCAAATTCGTATTTTTTGCTCGAAAAAGGAGTATAATTAGGTTTCAAAAAACTTTACTAATTGCCGAATAATTTGAAGCCTGATCAGTATTTGCACTAGCGTTTAATGATTTTAGTATACAAGGTGCATGCGATCCGCCTACATAAAATCACATATTCTTCTAAGCCTTTAAAAAGATAATATATAGAGTCGAAAAACATTGTAATGGATGAGGACTATGTTGTACATTTCATGAGGAGCAGTGGTAAAGGGACAGATGCGATGCTGCATGAATGGACATTGCACAATCTAAAAAATTTTCGTGATTAAAATTTTTTTAAACCTAATTATACTCCTTCTCCGAGCACAAAATTTGACGTTGACACGATTTTCTATTAAATGAGTGAAAGAAAGGATATTTTTGTTCGTGTTTTTATAAACTATATTTGAATTTATAAGATCATAGAAAATCAGTGTGAAAAATGCATGCTATTTAAGTAGTCATTTTGTACCGAGCAAGGCTTTAACAAGAGATTGAAAAGAGATGCATTAAAAAGCTGACTTCCTGTCGAGTCTGATTTATTATAGGATTGTGCCACAGAATAATCAGTCTTACAATTCCACCTAAGTAATCCTTCCTAATCGAAAACGCATTTCAGACTTTTGGCCAACATTTCAAGAGGTCGGTCACTCACTGTACCATTTTCAAAGAGTAGATCACGATTTCAGAATATTTTCTTTTATATCGCCCCCTAACAAAAAATAATAAAAAGCATATTTTTCAGAAGATTTTAGGAAAATTACATGGTCTTCTGAAGCCTAATTATCGATAGCATGGATTGTTTTAGTTTGAAAAGGAACCGGTCTAGAGTCTTTCGGATGGGGAGTCTGCCATTCCCAGGCTCCAGTTGCGCGGTTAAAACGCATGAGAATTACTCCAGAAAATCCACCCGCGAAGTTTGTAAATGCAGAAAATTCCTAACAAGTCGGCACCCGGCAGAGACTAATGCGACTCACTAACAACAACCGAGGGCAGGCGAACTCAACAAGATTTAATCATACGAGAGGACTTTGCGATGAACTACACAGCAAACAAAGTTTCTGCAGAAGGCGAGGTCGCAGTTCAGTAAGCACAGCCTAATCAATGAAAGAGCCACATAGAGAACAGAGTGGATGAATAAAAGAACACGCCAGTACACAAAATGACACGTAAAACCAAGGCTTGAGTGTTCCCAGCACAAACTCAGGTTCATCAAAGGGTGTATTTATTTGCACACGTCGGGTTTCCTCATCCATGTGTGGGCTGTTTCCGACTGGCGTGCTGAACGAGCTGTTCATGCACGTGCGACTACTAGGGAAAGGGGATGTGGGTCAGTAGGGTGTCATCTACCCAGAAGGTGTATCGTAGCTGCAGACCCGGTGGTACTGCTGTCTAACTTTAAAGGCAATTTACGCGAGTGGTCAATCGACCTGGTCCCCATTTGTCTTTGCGTTCCCCCACGTTTCTTGCATCCGACAGCGCAGGTGAACTCATAAACGTAATTTGGGTTGGGCGCGATGGCCAGCCAACCTTTGTTCCTAAAAGCGGAACGGATTTGTAGGATTACTCAATGTGAACTGAGCTGCATTGCCTTTGTTTTCAACTGCAAAAACGTACTGCTTGGCAGTTCGACCGTCGTGGCAGACGGTGTCCACCGCGTGCTCCACATCAAGGTGACGTAGGTAAAGTGACTTGCGCATGAATTAGTTTGTAGTGAGTGTAGACTTGCGCCGCATCTACCGCACTCTCTCCTCCACCCTCACCTGGACCTTGTGTCAAGACATAGTCCAGAAGACCGGAGGTGGGGGAGAGCGTAGGTGGATGGCACGGCCGAGCCCGCACCTTGGCGCTCCATTCACACCCCCTGGTCCACTTAGCAAATAACCAGGTTTTTGACCAACGACAACAATATGGGGGAACGGCAGGGGTCCCAGCGTGCGTAACGTCTGTTGGCAACCAGATCTGTCATCGCACACCGAAATGTTAGCATTTGTTATGGTGCGCAGTCAAACTAGTCAGCCTGTAACACAATTCTATAATATTTCAATTATCTCAGGATGCCGGCTTTCGAATGAACGTCTTTCCGACTGCACGCAAAAACTATGCTCTATAAAAAACGACTCCTTAGGTAGCATGCATTTTTCTCATTGATTCTCGATGCCCTTGTAAATTCGAATATAGCTCATGGAAAGGATTGATTAAAATATTCATTCTCTACTAGTTTGGTTGAGAATCACGTTTTCTTCAAATTTTACACTTGACGACAAGGTATAATTCAGTTTTACAAAAGTTTCTAATTATGAGACTTTTCAGGATCATAAATGCCCGCTCATAAAGCATTGTATATCTGCATTTACCAGTGTTGCTTGTAAACTTTACAATACAGCTCAACTCCACCGCTAAATTTTACGGACTCCCCATGGTCTCACCGGAATACTGTATAAACATGTGTGATCTTTTATACACGGAAAATACGTAGCTCTTGGTTTGGAGGCCCTGAATACGAGTCCAACGGCAGTTTGGGCTTAAAATTATTGGAAATTTGGGAAAGGTTTTTAGAATCGAATTATACCCTTTTCTTCAAGAACACGTACTTCTCTACCAAATGAGCAGCATAATGAATATTTTTATGCGCGTTTTCTATGAAATATATCTGAAATTATAGGCGCATTGAAAATCAGAGAGAAAATTTCATACTACTTATGTAGTCGTTTGTTACGAAATATGGTTTTTGCACGCGGCCGGAATGATGTTCATTCGAAAGTTGCCATCCTGAAGTAACTGAATTATTTTATCAGTATGCTGCATGATAATTGATACTAAAACCCTATTTAAGCAATCACTTCTAGTCGAATAAACCTGCCTGGTGATAGCTTTCCGCGAACAGTTGAAATATGGGCCCCACTTTTTATCTGTCCTTGTTTACATAACCACGATGCACTTAAAGTATGCGACCCTTGGTACTTGCCAAATGTTCGACGGTGGGGATGAATAACTTTCCTTATGCTCTCAACTGATTTGGTTGGTAGGGAGTTCGATGACTTAGCTTATGTGTGTGTGCTATTAGGAGAAAAAGAAGAGCGGAGATGAGGTAGCTGCCACGGCCGAACTCACACTTAGGCGTGTCTACACACCCCCTAGTAACTAAAAAGCACTTTACCAGGATTTTAACCAACAACAACGGCAACACAACGTGTCAGGAGGAGTTGGATGACTGGACAGTCATGCTCACGACCTGTATACCCAGGGGGACCACAAGCGCATTCAACGGCAGGGAACCAGATGTCAGGGAACTTCCAGCACTCAACAGGCTGCGATAGCAACGATTTGCTAATCCTGGCGTAGCAGATGCTTACAGACCTTTACGTGTCGCTTATAAGGAGTAGGTTTAATATAAAAAGATTTTTCGAGGCGACAGATCCGTAAGTTTTACCGCAAGCGATTGCTGTAATTCTGGATGTAGCGTCTTCGATAAGCCCTTTGAGATATCGTTTACGGGAGACAAAAAAATGTTAAATCTATTGTTTCACTAGACCAGATGATTCCTGCTCCTTTAAAGACTACTATTCGTAATTAAGCGACAGGATGCCAGTGTGAACATGTTGGTCAGATATGATTATGTAGCTGCACCTAAGAAATCCACCTGAAATCCACCCGACGCCGAGTTCTCCATAGTTGCAAGCTGCAAGTAAACCATCACCACCTATAAATACTGTGAGACGTGGTACAACATTCACCTCCGACGATGAAAGCTTTTTTTTCTTTTGAAACGTCAGGGCAATTCAACTATGGTTCCCAAGATCGTCTCTTCTTCTTATTTATGTCCGGGGACGCGCATCTTCGCTTCTTACAGTCAGTAGTAATAGAAGTTTTTGTTGTTGGTGTTGTTATTGTTGTACGACGCGCCATAAAGCACACAGGGAACGCTGACGGACCTACTGATTAGACTGTAAACAGGAAGTTTGCATTTTATGAGACACGCCACCTCCCTCAGGTGCCGTGGTTCTGTAAAGCCGCTGGTAGCTCTATGAGCAATTACGAAACACCTCGCATAGAAGAGGAACTTCTCCTAAAATCCGCAAATTGTTCCACTCGCTTTCAAAAATTCACAAAATGATATCAAACGCACAGTCCAAATGTGCGTGAGAGCGGCAAAGTCGCGTCGAAAACTCTCTCAGCTTAGACATCTCCAACACGGATTCCCAGAACATTTGTCTGTTAAGGAGTAGGTGGCCGTGAAAGCCTCGGCAACCTTGCTGGGATCCGAAACCAAGACAGCAAGGGGAAGGCTTTAGTAGAGTCGACGCTCTAATCGCCTAAGCTACGAAGCCCCAACGGAAGACGTCAGTTTAATTACTTTTGGGACTACGGCAACGTCTGGAATCCATCAAATCTGATGCAGTAAGCTGACTGCCCAAGCAACATTTCCTAATTTATCCACCTGAAATTCACCAGATCACTACCAGGCCCACGTAATTCATAGGTGTTTACACAGATCTTGAATGATTCATAATGAACCTAGGAAGTTTGGTGAATACTCCACAGCTTTACGGGCGGTAGTTTCTGAGTTATTGTCTTCTTCATACTGATTTCAAAATGATTCACATTACGAGTTCGCGGAGCATCAGCCCTATTGGTCAAAATTTTCGGATTTGCCTACGACCCCGGGGTCAAATACGACGATCCACAGCAGAATACAGAGCAATGCTGGAGCGGAGTTGGTGCGTAGATGCATGCCTATTAATAGGCAGATCACACCCAGACAGACATTCACGGGTTTTTTCCATCGATGTTCATTCCAGGCACGAAGACGGTTAAGTCAGATGCTGGTGAGCCCTCATTGCAGGTGCTCGTACTTCGCAAGACTGCGGTGCCAATCGCCCCTTGGCATGGGGCATTGTAGTCTCTCCCTCTCTTTGGACCGCCAAGTATGGAGCTCACCGCTGTCGGCAGCACTTAGCCATGACGAGAGGCGCGTCATGTCACAGGATGTATTTTTAGTAGAGCTCGTTACAAAACGACTCCGGTTAAATGCATCAATGCGCGCTTCGTTAAGTGACTCGAAATGACGCATCCACGACCTCTCACGATTACAAATATAACCAAACAAGATCTCACGTTGAGAAGGATCTGTAAAAAAGACTTTTTCTTTTGTTTTACGTTGAAATCAGTTGTAAGACATACATGAAAACTGTAATTTGGCCTCCTGGCGCTTGTGTTTTCTAATGAGACGCCAGAACCCGTTTGATCGGATTCAGACAACACTTCTTCTATACAGACCTTTCTTTTTAGAGCACAGCGTACAGGCTGCACCCGCGAAAATCTGTCGCAGTATGAATGCCTGTAGCCAAAATGACAACCTCACTTACAGTAAGCGAAGTAACTCACGAAATCTCAACAGAAATTTCGAAATGCGTTCCCGTTTCGAAAAGATTAATTAAGTAGAGTTGTAAAAGCAGTCATCGTGCGGAATAATTCTATAATAATCCAGTTACTACAGGAGGCCGGCTTTCGATCGAACTCCTTTTCGGCTGCATCCAAAAAACCATACTCCGTGAAGATGGCCATTTAAGTAGCATGGATTTTTCCATTGATTTTCGATGCCCTTAAAGATTTAATTATATTTCATGGAAAACATGCCTAAAATATTCATTCTTTTAGTCACTCAATAGAAAATTACGTATTATTTTAATTTTGCACTTGTAGGAAAGGTATAATTTGGTTTTATAAAACTTTTCAATTCCCGAATCATTTTTTAACCCAACCTGCCTTTACACTTGCACTCAAGGTTCTCAAACTACAAGCCGTATGATTTCCATGTACGGACAACCATACATCTCTCTCTACCGTATTATGAGGAGACCATATGAGGTTCATAAAATTAAGCAGTGGATTGGAGTCGCATTGTTAACTTTACAAGCCACAGTGGTGAATGCAGAGACATGACGTTTTATGGAGGGTCATTTCACTGTATTAAAAAATCTCCCAATTAGAAAATTTTCTAAAACCGAATCATACCCTTCCTTTGAGTATACAATTGGAAGAAGACGTAATTTTCTACCCAATGCTCTCGACACTCTGGACTTTGGGTTAGAGGATGATGATGCCCCAACCGAATTTTACCTCATTTCAAATCAGTTGGCGAAACGCAGATTGATGCCTTTAGCCGGAATCGTTTTTAACGACCTCTATGAAAAATTCATACTGCCACACGGAACATTTACCCCACCAGTCGGTCTCTCATGGAAAGAGCAGACGTTGCAGGCACTAACCGATATCGCGACTGATACAATTTCCAATTCGGTAACATCCCACTGCATTCTATAGGAGTAGCAACGGCCTGCATGGGTTGACAATCTGGAGATCCAGGATAAAAACGCAAATGTCCCTGTTCTTTCAATAAGTCGGTGACCGTTGCTCTCATGGGCCGATCGCACGCGAGCGACAGCGCATTGGTCAAGGTCTCAATTGGGCCTTGACTGAATAGGCATCATTTTAAACCTACCAGGATATTTTAATGTGTCAGTAAACCCGCCTGTCTGGGTTGTTGTAAATAATAGCGGATAGTTTACTGCTCTGTTTTTCGTCTGTACCTATTTTTTATTACCGGGTGCCGATTTTCGAGAGATGTGCTGACGGTCAACAGTTAAACGGGTAGATTTTCTTCGGATACGACGTCCGCCTTCCATTTTGACCACATGTAAGAGAGGATACCTCATGCGACCCGGTTTGATTTTTGCCCATGACACACAAACGATGGCGCCTGGATCAAGATCCCAGAAGTGCCTTTTTATGAGGCGATGGAAAAAAGTTTCTAACTGTTCATCCTTCATCGCGAAGACAGACAGTTTGGAGGGTCGCGATCTGTGCGGTTCGTTTTGTTATGGCTTCAGTCTATTACCAAGAGCAATATAATCTCGATGCCTTATCCGATACTGCTTTCCTGTCATTTTTTCTGCTTTAATCAAAAAATTTCTTTCGATTTTAAAACGAGTCCCCCGAATGCTTTCTTTTGCCGCCGGTGTGTTTTTTTATCTTTTTTTAGTCGACACTATCCTACAACGACATTTCAGTAAGGCCAAGCAATTTGCTAGTCGGATTATAGATGACGTTGTCCATTCCTTGCATTCTGATCTTATTTCTGCGAAGTCTTCCCACCCGATGCGCCGCAGCTTCCGACTCATGTCTTGTCGCACATCAGCCTTTCGAGATTCTGTATTGCCATTCCTGGCGCGCTATCTACCGTGTGAAGAGAGCGAAATACAGAAGGTAAGACTTGAACTGTCCTCATAATACTAGTTCCTTTTGTGTTAAACATTTTAACTCGGGGATAATCTATTAACTTATTTACTGCCCATTGTGAATGGGACCGATTTTTTGCTGAAAATTTTGCATTTATGATTTCAAAATAAAGCGAATTCCCCCCTCTCTCTCTCCACTTAATGTGTTCGGCCAGCTCTGGCATAGTAAATAACCATGGATTGCGGGCGGGCTAACGCAGTCTTCTTGGACCAAGACCCCGACAGTAACTTATGATGAGACACTGTGGAGAAGTTTCCAACAGTTCATTCTTCATCGGGACGGCTGAAAGTCGTTGGGTCGCGAATTGCTTGGACCATTATGTACTGGCCTTAAACTGTTAACAAGGGCTATGAAGTCATCCCCTAGATTCATGTGCTGAAACAGTCCTAGCACTGTAATTAAACACAGATATCACTTAGGTCAGCACGGTTTCTAATTTCCGATACAAGCGAAGATGCGACCTAAAGACCCACTGCCATGGCAAAAAACATCTGGCGTCGTTTACCGGATCTGGTGCAGTTTCGGACAAAGCAACTACGTCGGAGAAACTGGAAGACTGCTCCGGACGCGAATCGCCGAACACGTGGCAGCTGTACGGAGAAATGACGCCGACTCTCAGGTCGCGGACAATTCGACGGGACTCGGCCACACATTCAAGTTCGATGAGGCCGAAATTCTCGCGAGAGGGGATAATCGCGTGAGCCGCGAGTTGCTTGAGTCATGGTTCACGGGACCTCAGTCTATCAACAAGTGCAACGACATCCCCACTCCATATTCTGTCCTGAGGCATAGACTGGCCAAAGCAGTTGACCACTCGAGGAGCGCGCAAACACGTGAGCCAGATGGCCGAGCAATCATCACGCCAGCATCCAACACGGGTGATGAGATGTCAGCAATAAACGACTTACATGCCGGCCTTTAAGCAATCAATGCACCATCGGGCAACAATTCTTCATAAAAGGGAACGCGGTTAAGTGTTATAGGTATGCGGTAGCATAGCGAATGCATCCTATAAATACTGCGACTTCCTGTACACTAGCCATCCTTTTCTGCAACTGTCTCTGATGATGGATTCAAGAGAGAATCCGAAACGTCAGGCGAATAAAGCCATTGTTCCAGCGATCGCTTCTTCTTCTGATCAACTGTTTCTACTGTCGATGTCCGTCAAGTCAAATGGTCAAGTAGTTGTTGCGTCAACAGCCAGCGCGATGATGAAATAGCAGCGATCAGCGACTTAAAAGCCAGCCACTGAACAATAATCACATCAACTGCATACATATACGAAGATGGGGAGCCGTTCATTTCCAAGGTATGCCGTAGCATAAGGGCAACTTGCGAAGTACAAACGCCTGCAATAAAGACGCGTGGATTAAGGTCTCACTAGTGTCTGGTTCAGCAGTCCTCGTGTCAAGAATGAACATCTTTGGAAAAAAAACCCCATAAATATTCGTTTGGAGATGACCCGCCTATTAACAGGCATGCCCCTAAAACGGGCTACGCGGAAGATTCGCTGGACCAACGGGGGGGGGGGACCACACTGGATTTTGGCAAATGTTATCGGGAATTCTCACCCGTAACGAATGACAAAATTCTGGTATGCCGGCACAGTGAGGTCCCTGTCGTCCCCACTTCTATTGTTTGTTAAAACCCCGGTCAAGTGTTTTTTGTGGCCTAGGGGGTATTGTGGTACACCTAAGCGCGGGTTCGGCCGTGCCAGCCATCTGCTTTCTATCCCGCCTTAGGTCTTTCTGACTATACAGTGAGTGACCTATCTCATGAAATGTTGGCTGAAATTCTGAAATGCGTTTTCGATTAGGAAGAATTACTTGGTCGCGGTTGTAATACTGACTTTCTTGCGGCATACTCATAACATTTCGGACTTGGCAAGATGTCGGCTTTTAAATGCACTTCTTTTCAATCTCCTGTAGATAGCGTACTCGGTAAAAAATGGCTACTTAAGTAGCATGCATTTTTCCCATTGATTTTCGCTTGTCTTGCAAATTCAAATATATTTTATAGAAACCATAAAAAAATATGTTTTCTTTTTGTCAATCAATAGAGAATCACGTTTTCTTTATCATTTATACTTGAGGAAGGAGCATAATTAGGTTTTTAAGAAGTTTCTAATAATGAGACTTTTTAAGACCAGGAAATGTCAATTAACATAGCATCGTACCTGGCCGTTTACCACTGCTTCTCATGAAATGAACAACATGGTCCGCATTCATTGCAAAATTTTATGGACCCTATATGATATCTATTTAATGACATAAAAAACTAGGGGATTTTCTTTACGCGGAACGCATACAACTTGTAGACTGAAATTACTAAGCGCTAATGCAACGAATGATCAGGCTCCAAATTATTCAGCAATTGTAAAACGTTTTTAAAACCTAATTATACTCTTTCCTTAAGTATAAAAAATAAAGAAGACGTTATTCTCCATTGATTGACTAAAAGGCAGCATATTTTTATTTATGGTTTCTATAAAATATATTTGAATTTGCAAGACCATCGAAAATCAATGGAAAAATTGCATGCTACTTAAGTAGACATTTTTTACCGAGTACGCTATCTACAGGAGATTAAAAAGAAGTGCATTTAAAAGCCGACATCCTGCCAAGTCCGAAATGTTATAAGAGGAGTTGGTGTGGAAGATGCTGCGCAAGTCATCGTCACTGCCTCAGCTTGCCGGGAGCACACGGTGGATATCGTCGGTCGTGGCGATCGAATAGGCATGCACTCAATCACCCATCCGAACCATTATTGCTCTTTAGTTGCTGTGAACCGCCGTATGTGACCTCGGGGTTGCATAAAGTCTGAAAATTTAGACATATGAGACTCATGTTCCCCCTATCCGGTCGATGCTTTCTAAAGTTGCGTTTAGGCTTCGGTAGGCTCCCTTTGCGAACGTTCAATGTCAACATCTTTGCCATCAATGCCCGTGTGAAGATGACGATTACGCAGCACCTACACTCTGTAAAAATGTGGCCTATTTACCGCAAAAGTTTTGTCAAAAATCTAATCATTAACCTATCCCAAAATCACTCTTTCAAGTACTTGGCCGTGCAGGAAAAAAACAAAAGGTAACAATCGGGAGATGACACCCAAAAAAATCCGTTACCTAGAAGTAATACCTTTAACAGTGGACTTAAACGCCTTTAGGCTATATCAGCATTTGCGGATCTACTTTCACGCACTACGTGGACTTTCCCCGACGGCCTAACGTGGGCTGGCCGAACGAGCATCGCAGGAGGTTACATGGACGATGGTCGGTGTTACCCAACCTTCCCCATCATTACACACGTACACCTGAATATAGGGCATACATTCGGATTATGGCAGTTTATTTCAAAACAAAATCACTTTTAAATAGGATAAGTCTGCACAACATGGGACAGGAACAGTTCCCAGGCATCTGTCAAAGACTTGGTATGGAGGCCAAACCAAAGACGATACTGTACTTCGTCTATGTGAGCCCACACAGCTGGAGCACATACAGAGCCTCCCTCGTGGAGTTTCCTTTTCAGTCTACTCCAGTATGCCTCAAGGACATTTGTGTGCCGTCCGGTGGTAGGGTCCTTGAAGTTTTTGAGTGGTTAACAGAGAAAAGTAGATTACCTGAGGGAGGACGATTATACGCCTTCCACTCGTCCGTTAACACTATACTGCCTTTGGCGACCCATCTTATAATAACGAAACGGATATCGGGCCAACTTCGATCATTCATCCGTTCAAATAAGGCTTTCCATCGGCTAGTGTCGTAAATCCCGACCAGCCACCACCCAAAAAACGCCTATTACCACCTGTCCCGTAAGACAGGCTGCTTTGGTTAGGCGGATTTTCTTGGGTACCATCTCCCGATTGTTACCAAACAAAATACCAATTTGTGTGTAAATTGCCCACGGTTAGAGGGAAAAAGCTGGGTCGTCATTATAGTCATTATATCCTATCTATGCTATGCATCAACAGGTAGCAAGTGGCAGGCCTCCACAAAATATTTTCGAGCCATTAGATCACGCCGTTTAAGTCTGTTTAAAGTATACCTAAAAATCCAATTCTCTTGTTCCTGTTTCCTACTAGATTTCTGTTACTGTAACAACTTTCGAGGGATTTTTGACAAGCAGTAATTTTGCGGGTAGATTTTTTCCGGATAGGACGCCCCCGCTCCGTTTCGACTTCGCGTGAACGGGAATCACTCCTGCGACCAAATTTGATTCTTGCCCACCGCACGCAGACTATGGCGCCGGGATCAGAGTCTCCGCGTGCGAAGCGTGACGTGATGAAGTCAGGATTCTCTTCTAGAGACCTCGAGGAAGCCGACGTTAGATAGACTGAAAAAAAATCAAGGAAAGCCAGCCAGCCGACATGCCTTCAGCGATTTTCCATCCTTGCCGACATCTCAGTTCGGTCTACGCAATTATTCCTCTCGGCGACGTCAGAAAAGGTTTCTTGAGTCAGGTGAAAATGACCTTCCCAAATCTATTACGACTGAAAAGGGCTAGAGCGCGTGTTCGCTTCAAGCTTTTGTCTAATATCTATGCTGGTAGCTGCATAGTGGAACTGAGCGGACAACTTGGCTCAATTTGATTAACCTCAAGGCCCACGGTGAGGCCTAGTAAGTCAGGTGGCCAGAGCGTTGGCTGTGCTCAAACTTTCCCCTTTCTGTCGTGGATCCGGATTTCATCGAGGTCGGCGAGTTCTCCACATTTGGGTCAAAGTCAATAGTTCATAGATGTTTTGGCAGATATTAAATAATTCATATTGACCCAACGGTGAAAAACTCGGCGCCTCGGTGGTATTTAAACCCATGTAGTAGTCGGAAGGCTTTGGTACAGCCACTTGAGCTACGAGACCCTGCCGGACGACGTGAGTTTAATCACATTTGGATCAAGTTACCCGCCCAACTTCTGCAACGTCTGGAATCCACCAAATCTGATACAGTAACTTGACTGCCCAAGCAAGATTTCCTAAGTAATTCACTTAGAATCCACCAGATGACTACCAGGCTCACATAATTCATAGATGTTTTGGCAGTTTTTGAACAATTCATATTAACCCAACCGCACAATTCTGACCATGCGGCGTAAGTGAGGTTGTCATTTTGAATCCAGGCATTCACATTGTGACAAATTTTCGCGGATACGACCTGAGCGCTGTGCTCTGAGGAGAACGGTCTGACTAGAAGAAGCAGAAGAAGCATTGGTCAGATCGCAGTTGGTAGCTAGGAATGGAGACGCGGACAGCCAGGTCCCTGTCGTACGGAAATGGTGGGAATGGGGGTTATATGGGTGGGGTAGATGGAAGGGCTGGTAAAGGAATGCTGGAAATTATGGGTAAACGTAAAGTTACCAGGGAAAGTGATGGGAAGTTTTAATTAGGTGGAATAATGACGGAAATTTAAACCCTTACATTAACCCCAAAATCCAACCCTGACCGCAACCATAAAACCTAACCTGAAGCCTCAAAACCGAAACGTAACCAAAATCCTAAAACCCAACGATAACCCAAAAATTAGCCATAACTCTAACCCTAGCCTTGACCCTAACCCTAACCTTAACCCTTACCCTAACTGGAACCTGACGGGAACCTAAACCCTAATCCTAACACTGAAACCTGACCCTAAAACGCAAACCCTAATCCTAAAACTAAGCCTACGACTAACCCTAACCCTCACCACACCCAACTGCCTGACCGAAACAGGTGACCTGTCTAACTTAGTATGAGCGCACCTACTGATAACAAGTTCGCTAGACAACTTAAGCACAGCTACTGATAACAAGTACGCACGTCGACAGTATGGACGTATAGTGTCTGGCTACCAGCTGCGATCTTACCGAAGCCCATTGCCTGAATCCGATCAAAAAGGTTCTGGCGCATCATTAGAAAACACGAACGCCAGGAGGCCAAATTACAGTTTAACTGTATGTCTAACAACTGATTTCAAAGTAAAACAAAATAAAAAGCCTTTTTACATATCGTTCTCAACGTGAGATCTGGTTTGCTTATATTTTTAATGGTGAGAGGTTGTGGATGCGTCATTTCCAGTCACTTGGCGAAGCGCTTATTGATGCATCTAACAGGAGTCGTTTTCAACGACCTCTACTAAAAATACATCCTGCGACATGACGCGAGTCTCGTCATGGCTAAGTGCTGCCGACAGCGGTGAGCTTCATACTTGGCGGTCCAAAGAGAGGGGGAGACTACAATGCCCCATGCCAAGGGCGATTGGCGTCACAATCTGGCGAAGTACGAGCACCTGCAATGAGGGCTCACCAGCATCTGGCTTAACCGTCTTCGTGCCAGGAATGAACATCCATGAAATAAACCCGTGAATGTCTGTCTGGGTGTGATCTGCCTATTAATAGGCATGCATCTACGCACCCACCCCGCTCCAACATTGCTCTGTATTCTGCTGTGGATCGTTGTATGTGACCCCGGGATCGTAGGCAAATCCGAAAATTTAGGACGAATAGGATTTATGCTCCGTGAACTCGTAATGTCAATCATTTTGAAATCAGTATGAAGAAGACAATAACTCAGGAACTACCGCCCGTAAGGCTGTGGAGTATTCACCAAACATCCTAGGTTCAATATGAACTTTTCAAGATCTGTCAAAACACCTTTAAATTTCTTGATCCTTGTAGTCATCTGGTAGATTCCAGGTGGATAACTTAGGAAATGTTGCTTGGGCAGTTAGCCTACTGTGTCAGATTTGGTAGATTCCAGTCTTTGCAGTAGTCTGGGTGGGTGACTTGTCCCAAAAGTAATTAAACTGATGTCTTCCGGTGAGACCTCGTATCTCAGGCGATTAGAGCGTCGACTCTACTAAAGCCTTCCCCTTGCTGTCTTGGTTTCGGATCCCAGCAAGGTTGCCGAGGCTTTCACGGCCACCTACTCCCTAGCAGACAAAAGTTCCGGTAATGCGCGTTGGAGATGTCTAAGCTGAGAGAGTTTTCGTTTAGTGAAATTTTGAAAGCGAGAGGAGCAATTTGCTGATTATTCGAGAAGTGTTTCGTGCGAAGTGTTTCGTAATTTCTCAAGCAGCTACCAGCAGCTTTTCAGAATTACGTCACCTGAGGTTGGTGGCATGTCTCACAAAATGCAAACTTCCTGTTGACAGTCTCATCAGTAGGTCCGTCAGCGTTCCCTGCGTGTTTTATGGCGTGTCGTATGACAACAACAACAACACCAACATCAACAAAAACAAAAGCAACAACTACTACTGACTGTTAGAAGCGAAGATGCGCGTCGCCGGACGTAAATAAGACGAGATGATCTTGGGAACCATAGTTGTATATCCCTGGCGTTTCAAAAGCAAACAAGCTTTCATCGTCGGAGGTGGGTGTTGGACCAAGCCTCACAGTATTTATAGGTGGTGATGGTCTCCTTTCAACGGGTTTACATCTCGTCGGAAGCCGGCGTTCGGCCGCTAGCCGTCATTGTACGTGTTCGCATGGACCTATGTTCTCGTCTTAGACTGGCACTCTTCCTTATGACTCCGCGACCGTCTGTGTTCTCACCTGCCGGATAATTGGCAGTGACGCTGGCACCTTCGTCGGGTCCGTTTATGTTATTGCGACCGTCCGTTTTCTTACCTGCGGATAAGTGGGTGCCGCGGCTGTGGTTTGATCGCAACTTCGCCAGATCCAAATTGAAGTGCAGCTGCGTTTGTGTCCCGCATGGACCCCGCCGTAATTAGGTTCCTTTCTCCTCGTAACCCACGTTTGCTCCTCTGTTCTCTGAGCTGCGTCCGTAGGGCCTGGTAGGCTTCGGGAAGCGCTATGCAGCGGTTGATGCTGGCCATCTAAAAATATTACGCAGTTTAAGGCTATAAGTCCCAAATAGACTGATCTACTCCAAGTTAATGATTAATTTGTGAGTAAATTAAAAATGCGAAATTTCAAGACTAACTTTTCTGCCAGAAAAGCACAGAGGAAACCTAGGGCACGCACTGATGAGCCGAACCCCTCGGAGCCGTGTCATGCAGAGGTAGAATGTCGGCAAAAAACGCGTGCCTGGGCTTTTAGCTGACAACTGTGCTGCCATGTAAACCATATCGTTAAACCTATGCAAGATAATTTTGTTATCCAGTTGGGTCAATATGAATTATTCAAAATCTGCAAATATATCTATGAATTATACAAAGGTGTTGACATTTAAACTGCTTCTTTCCGACTGTCTGCAAAAACGCACTCATTAAGGACGAATATTTATGAAGTTAAGATTTTTTTGAATTGATTCTCTATACCCCTTAAATTCAAGGAAAATATCTTCTTGGTAAGCAACCACGAAAGTACTCTTTTTGCGTTAATTTTGTAACTTATTCTCCCTTATCCACGTTTTAGACTTAAAAAGGGTATTTTCGGTTCTTAAAAGGTTTTTTTTAATTCCCCAATAATTTTACAGCCGACCTGCCGTTATAGCTGCATTCGGATTTTCCACGCTACAAATTGTGTACCAACTATGTAAGGGGAAGCATATATTCCACAATGAAATTTAGAAAACACCATATAAAACTCGTAAACTTATGCGTCGGACATGTTGTATGTTGTATAGCTCATGAGAAACATTAATAGACCGACAGAAACGTTGCTTTTTAAATGACCACGTCACTGTCCTAACGATCTCGTAGTCGCAAACATTTTGTAGTCTAAATCGTGCGCATTTCTTTTGCATAAAGTTTGAAGAGAACATAATTTGTCCCGATAGGAGCGCAGAAGGAATACAGTCGTTAATGCGTACAAAAAACATTTTGGAATTTATAAGGGCCTCACAAATAAATGAAGCAAAGTGTACCGTATATGTAGCGCTGGCATTACTGGAATATCTCAGACACGATATTCAGGATTCTTATATCACCCAAGTACTACCTTTTAATTTGAGTTTGACGCTGACCAAAGATCCCGGGTTCGAATCGCAAGTGATCCACACTTTGGGTAGGGTATGACTGGCTGATGACTGCTAATAAGCCAGAAATGGCCATTCCGGCCTCCCTTGTCTTTGTCGGCTCCATCTCATCTATATCTACTACTAGTCGCTATGCGACTGCCTGCGAGGGTTCCAGTATGAGCACCAAGGCACAACGGAACGAGCACGTTCCGTAACCTGATCGATGAGCGCCCACTGTCATAATATATATAAATATATATGTTGAAGGTAAAGGCGTTCTTTGGGAAAATGAACTTTATTGCGTAAATTTTCGACGCCGGTTCCCCAGGTCGTCGTCAGACGCAGACTGAGAGTAAATGTGCCGACAACAGTTAACATCTGGCAGCGCACGTGGAAAAAATCGATAATCGTTCGCGTTTGTGCCCGTGAGCGGCCGCTATTTGCGTCATTCTGTGCCGATTGGCTCTCGTCTCTTCCATTTCTCCTTGAGACTTTTGTACGCGGCGTCCAACTCGATGTGACGGTTGATGCACGATTCATCCGAGTGCATGGCCTCAAGGAACTCTCGGCCTTTCTTGAAGGGGCAGGCGCCGACAATCCGTGTTCTGTCCCAAGCAAACGTATGCCCCGTGTCCAAGGTATGCATGGCTACTTGAGACAGGTGGTCTCGCCTCTTTACTGCAAGTTGGTGTTCGTGAATGCGTGTAGAGGCGGATTTTCCTGTTTGACCACAATAAACTGCATCACAGGCCCCACACGGGATCTTGTAGACTACTTCCTTTCTATCCAAATAGCCGACCCTATCCTTAGGGTGTACTATCTGAGTACGTAATGTAGTCGTTGGTCTGTGTGCCATCAATTTTTCGTTCGACCAACAGTACTTCCAACAACTGAAGGGAGCCCCAATGGGGTCACCTATCTCTGGCTTCCTTGCCGAGATCACAATGCAGAAACTGGAGGCCACGGCTCTTCCGTTAGTTAATCCTAAATTGTGGTTGCGATACGTGGACGACACATTTGTGATCGTTAAGAAGGATCAGCTAGAAACGCTCCACAACACCATTAACTCAACAATGCCGGGGATTAAATTCACACTCGAGAAAGAAGTTGACAAAAAACTCCCATTTTTGGATGTTCTTGTGCAGCGGAAGACCGACGGAACGTTGCGCACATCGGTGTACCGCAAACAAACCTATGCGGAAGTCATTCTACACTACGAGAGCAACCACCCCATTTCACACAAACGGAGTACGGTCAACTGTCTGCTTAACCGGGCAAAAACACACTGCTCGGACGAAGAAGGCTACCAGGCCGAACAAAGTTACTTATGTGAATTATTTTCCCGAAATGGGTATCCCAAGAATTTTGTGCGCCGATGCATGAGACAGAAAAAGTCAAAAGAAACGGAACAAAGAACTTCCAGCCAGGCACCCAAGTCAAATACATGGCGAACTCTCCCTTATATCAAAAACGTGTCTGAACTCGTGGAAAGGCGCCTAAAGCAGCACCAAATTCTGATGGCACACAGACCAACGACTACATTACGTACTCAGATAGTACACCCTAAGGATAGGGTCGGCTATTTGGATAGAAAGGAAGTAGTCTACAAGATCCCGTGTGGGGCCTGTGATGCAGTTTATTGTGGTCAAACAGGAAAATCCGCCTCTACACGCATTCACGAACACCAACTTGCAGTAAAGAGGCGAGACCACCTGTCTCAAGTAGCCATGCATACCTTGGACACGGGGCATACGTTTGCTTGGGACAGAACACGGATTGTCGGCGCCTGCCCCTTCAAGAAAGGCCGAGAGTTCCTTGAGGCCATGCACTCGGATGAATCGTGCATCAACCGTCACATCGAGTTGGACGCCGCGTACAAAAGTCTCAAGGAGAAATGGAAGAGACGAGAGCCAATCGGCACAGAATGACGCAAATAGCGGCCGCTCACGGGCACAAACGCGAACGATTATCGATTTTTTCCACGTGCGCTGCCAGATGTTAACTGTTGTCGGCACATTTACTCTCAGTCTGCGTCTGACGACGACCTGGGGAACCGGCGTCGAAAATTTACGCAATAAAGTTCATTTTCCCAAAGAACGCCTTTAACGTCAACTTATATTTCTTGGGATGCCTACGTTTCAATACATACGTATATATATATATATATATGAAGGTATTATACCGTACTCCCGACATAGATACTTGCTAAAAGCCCAGACACGTGTTTCGCCGATATTCTGCCGCTGCCTGACACAGCTGCGAGGGGTTCGGCTCTTCAGTGGGACACCCAGCGTTCTCTAGCGGTTTCTGGTATATGAACTCCAGAGAATAATCAGGTGAATAATTTCGGAAATTAATCAGTGCAGAACTTGGAGTTAAATCTCCGGGACATGACTTTTTAGGGTCAGAACCGAAATTTCAATGAACATTTGAGTCGAAGACAATCAACTACTGTGGAATAACCACGTAATGCCCATTCTACAAACAAGTAGTACTACGAGTAGTATGAATTCCATATGGTGAAGGTATTATACCGTACTCCCGACATAGATACTTGCTAAAAGCCCAGACACGTGTTTCGCCGATATTCTGCCGCTGCCTGACACAGCTGCGAGGGATTCGGCTCTTCAGTGGCACACCCAGCGTTCTCTAGCGGTTTCTGGTATATATATGTATATACATATATCAGCAAGCAGGGACGACAGAGAATGCGGGTAGATTGATACAGTACTGTTTCGGGCTTATTGTGCCTTCGTTCAGCCAATCATAACCCTGACCACCAGCAGCTGCGACCAGAAACACAAACATGCGCACAGACGCACCTGGCGCAGTTGATCCACCACTGGGGTCTACCAGATGGGTCATAAGCACTTCATCGAACCGAAGTTCACGAACAGGCAATAAGCCCGAAACAGTACTGTATCAATCTACCCGCATTCTCTGTCGTCCCTCCTTGCTGCTATTATGACTTGCCCGACTTCGGCCTGGTAATTGGTTGCCTGTTCGTGACCTTTGCCACACATACGGTGCTTGTTTGCGTCGTGAAGCCAATAGATCGGTGTGCGCCCATTCCTGATATATATACATATATATATCTAAGGGGGTCAGTAATGCTGCAAAACCCCCAAAGTCATCGAAATCCTCTTCTGCGCGCTCTCTCCCTCCCCAGATCTGCACACAGATCAGCAGATATTTATCCTCCACTAGGCGCTCATATGAAGTGATTATGCGTTGCAACGCAGACAGTTAGATTTGTGCCAAAACAAAGGCATCTTTCATGCATATCAACAGCACTAAAGGAATTGTTTTACGCGTCAGTTTACAAATCGCGTAGAGACTTATGCCTTACAAACATAATGATCTCGCAACCTACAGTAGATGGCTTAACTCATGAAATGTTAACCGAAATTTTCGAATGCGTTCTCGTTTCGAAAAGATTAATTAAGTAGTGTTGTCAAACTAACCAGCATACGGCATATTTCTATAATGATCCAGTTGCCACCGGGTACTGGCTTTCAAATGAACTTATTTCCGACTGCATGCAAGAGCTACACTCTGCAAAAAATGACTACTTATATGGCACGAAATGTTCTCATCGATTTTAGATGCCCTTATATGCCCTTCAGATGCAAATATTTCATGAAAAATGTGCATCAAAATATTTATTCTCTTACTTATTCGGTTTAAAATCACATCTTCTCCCAATTTTATATTCGAAAGAAGGGTATAATTTGGTTTTATAGAACTTTTATAATTCTCGAATAATTTTGAATCCGATTTGCTGTTATACTTGCATTCAGCGTTTCAAGATTACAAGCCGTATATTTTCCGTGTATAGAAAGTCATACATTTCTCTACCGTATTCAGAGGAGACCATATAGGGTTCATAAAAATAAGCTGTAGATTTAAACAATATTGTTAACTTTACAAGCCATACTGGTAAATGTGGATACCTGACGTTTTATGGACGGCAATTTTACGATATTAAAAAGTCTCACAATTCGAAACTTTTTCGAAATCGAATTCTACCCTGCTTCGACTATAAAATTGGAAGAAGACGTCATTTTCTTCCGAATAAATAAAAGAATGGATATTCCTATCCATGTTTTTTCACGAAATATAATTGAATTTTCAAGGGCATTGAAAGTCAATGAGAAAATTGCATGGTATTTAAGTAGTCATTTTCTGCAGAGTATAGTTCTTGCATGCAGTCGGACATAAATTCGTTCGAAGGAAGGCACCCTGAGCTGCCTGGATCATTATAGAATTATGCTGGACGATGATTCGTTTTACAACCATACCTAATTAATTTTTTCGAAACGAGAACGCATTTCGAAACTTCGGTTGACATTTCATGGGTTAGCCCACCTACTCTATAGACTGTACCTAATGAGAACTAGAACAAGACAACGGGAGATGTGCGTTGGCGTTGTGTCTGACCTGTACTTCGTTCCCTCACTTATCTGACGCTTCTAGTGACCTCCTCGGGTACACCTCACACACACAAACGCACGGTCCCTCGCCGCCCTAGTAAAATCCGCTCCACGTATGAAAGAGTTTTCTTTCAAGAATCTCAAACGCACAGTCAGCGAGTGAGAGACTGGCGAGAGAATGATGCATGAGGTCATGTGAAGTTTTACAAGGGCGTGAAACACACGGGGCTGACTGACGCCTCCTCCCGTTAAGCTGACGGCGGTGGCTGTGGGCAGATTTACTCAAATAGACCTGCCGGACCGAAATGGACATATGGCAGTGGAGTGTGGACTTTTGCCTTCGTCTGCTCCAATCGCGGACTGACGATTAACACGGAGAGGTAAGACGTAGGTTGTCCAACGGTAGCAGTAAAGGTCCACAACGAAGCTTCATTTAGTCCTCCCCCCCGTCCCCCTACTTACCACCAGAAAACACTGAAATTAGAGTGGAAGGAGGGGATCGCAGAAAGAAGGCGCATGCTCATTATCCACGCCAGGGCTGACGAGCACTCACCCAAGGTAGTAGTTGGAGTTAAAATCTGTACGGTTGCTCGTGAACGACGCGAACAGAAGCCACTGTTAAGGGATTACAAGTTTATTTATCCCACGTGACGTCTCCATCGCCACGGAGATCTGCATGTGTCAATAATCGGTCGAATCAGTCCTCCTGAAGATCTGTGAATGCTGATTTGTGCAAGTTGGTGATGAGCGAAAACTGG
>CACRXP010000053.1:1462463-1478258 GCA_902702965.1 Spirometra erinaceieuropaei | reverse complement strand
CGCACATCAGCATCACCCACAACATGCACCGAACTCAATCCTCCCGCGCAAGTGGGATATGTGCATCTCGACTCGGTTCCCGTTTGGCTCCTGTCGCATGAGTGACTCCAGCCTGAGACTATCGTGACGAGTCAATTGCCGGGGGACAGGAAGGCTGCTGACTGACGCACCAACTATGTCCACGCAGTCAGTCTAGTTGTGTGTTTTTGTGTGGAGCGGCGGACTGGTGGGCTGAGAACGGGGCTGAAACAGCTCCTCCCAGGACACTTTCATGCATGTGAGAGTTACGCCGCCTAACCCCTCGTTGTTTGAAATCCTGGTGCTTGTGTTTTTGGGGCCAGGTCGTGCATGTGGTGCACGCAGACAAGGTCACCAGACTATGTCAGCCATCGCGCCCATTCTGCGCTCCAGTCAACTGACCAGCTCGGACAGTGGCTTAGGCACGGGAATGGGGAGGGAGAGCGAGGTCGACAAGTCAGCGCATGTCCCTCACTAGATATTTTGGCAGATTTTGAATAATTCATATTGACCCAACTGTGAAAAACTCGGCGCCACGGTGGGATTCGAACCCACGCAGTAAGGGGAAGGCTTCAGTACAGCCAACGCTCTAACCACCTCAGCTACGAGGCCCCGCCGGACGACTCGAGTTTTACCACACTTGGGTCAAGTTAACCGCCCAACCTACTGCAAGTTCTGGAATCCACCAAATCTGATACAGTAAGTTGACTGCCCAAGCAAGATTTCCTTAGTAATTCACCTAGACTCCACCAGATGACTACCAGGCTAACGTAATTCATAGGTATTTTGGCATCTCCTCACTAGAAACAATCTGACACACTTGGAGTTATCACGGTGCGCTAAAAGCCGTGGCTTGAAAGGTTGCCTACTGAGGGTATAACTGGGACCTCGCAGTTGGCCAGTATTGTGTGGGTTTGTGAGGGGTGGCCGGCTAGTGATCTAAGGGTCAGGCTGCAATGGCTCCTTTTTAATGTGGCTTTTATGGCACTCCCACTGTGTGTGATCCGATCCGGGTGTGGCGGTACGCCTAAGTGCGGCGCCGGCCGTCCCAGCCTCCTTTCTTTGTTGTTGGCCGAAAACCTGGTTATTTGTTGTGTGGACCAGGGGGTGTGGATTAGAGCGCCATGGTGTGCGCTCGACCGTGCCATCCACCCGCGTCCTCCTTCGCCTCCGAACTTCTTGGCTATGTCTCGACATCGGGCCCGGGTGGGGGAGGAGGACAGATGCTGCGAAAGTCTACTGTCACGCACAAATCACTGTCCCTGCTCCAATTTGCTGTGGGACACACGGTTGACATCGTCGGGAACGACGGTCGAACTGTCACTGACAAGTCTGCCGACAGGGGCGTGAAAGCTTAACCCCCTGGTTTTGCTGTTCAGGAATAACAGAAAAGCCCTTTTTGGTAGGATATGCTTTTGTTTGGAATTTAACAAATAATATCGCAGATGCAAGTGGAGTAGTAAAAAAAGCATAATTCAAAAAAGGAGAAATCAAGTCAGGGGAACCTCTGTTGTCTGCACGGAGGTGTGTGTGTGAGTGTGTTTGCATGCAGTTGAATTGTCGCCCATACCCGAATTCGAGTTGCCCCCGGCTGCACAGTGTAAATAGCATCACAGACCACGCAGGAAAGTCGGAAGTGAAGAGAAAGAAAGAGAGGGAAGAAAGAGCGGGCTCAAGAGGCCGCACGATCAGCATAAAGCAGCCTGATCGGGCCTGTCCAAGGCGCCGGGGGGGGAGTGGGAAGATAGGGAAGGAGGCTGTCATTGTCATAGTAAAAAATAGCACAATGAGTAAAAAAGTACTTGGGCGGAGTGTGGGAGGAAGCGCTTGGAAAGCCACGGCACGTCGCCTCGGGGAACCATTAGCCCCTCGCATTCATCACGCTTTTGAACTCTAAAAGGGCGAAGAAAGATGAAACGGTAAGTTACATCAGTCGACCCGCCGAACTCGCCGACATGTGTTGGCCTACTGACGGGTCGAAAGAGTAATAATAATAATGATTTCACCAAACGGACGGAAGTCCCTGCTGAGGGGAAAAACGGTCCTAGTTGATAGGACAAGAAGTACTGTTTCCTTTATCATGCCCCACTGCGTGGAGCGAGATAAAGAGATGCCAAGGATGGCTAACTCCAGCAGTGACAGAATCGATAAACTCCAGACTCTGAATGGGCAATTAAAGGCATGGTTGACGGATGACAGAGAGACCGTAGGTGACAGATTCTCAGTCCGTCGCCGCAGCCCCTCTGCTGGCAATAAAGATGGGCTAGGCTCCCGTCTATGCTTTTTCCATATCGCGACCTGTTAGTGAGAAGTCCACGCCTATAACCACTGGGAGACGAGCCCGTTGCCCTGTTGATTTTCGATCGGCGTGGACTTCTAAACCAACAGGTCGCGAGTTCGAGGCTCGGGTGTAAATTCGGGCTTGGGTTTGGCTGGCTGACGACGGCTAATAAGCCAGAAATGGCCATCCCAGTCTCCCTTGTCTTTGTCGGTAATACCATTCTGCCTATATCATGCGCGGCTGTGCGGCTGCTGGTTGGGCTCGAGAGAGAGCCCGTAGGACAAAACGGAACGAGTGAGATCCGTAAGAACGATCGGTGGGCGCCCATTACCATAGTAGTATTTTTTGCAAACGTGCAAATGGCTTCAGTATAATTTCAACGACTGTGTCAATCAGTGAGTCGGCTTGCAGAAACGCAGCTCACGGGCAGAGTAAACGCTTTGGTCATTTGCGTTTTTACTACCTTGCCATTCGTGATAATTCCCTTCTGGACAAAGATAAGTCCGCCCTGGGAGAACCTTTGCACAGATTGGTTTGACGCAACCCACGCACCGAGGGTGACGCCACTTAGTCGGACCGCCCAGTTTAATTAGGAGTATAGGTGAACTCCGAAAGAATCACTTGCAAAAGCGATGAAAAGGACACATAGAAGGATGACTGTGCTGGGAAAGTATGCGTCCCTCTTTGCATTAAATGGTTGACCAGAACTAGGTTGTGCCGATGAAACTGTTATCGGACAACAGGCGTCACTGGATGGGGTATATTAAATGCCTCCCTTTCGGGAGGATACTCCCGCCTCTTCTACGCAGGAGGATACCTAAAGGAATCATCGCCTGTAACTGTTGTCCACCCAGTAGGTTACTCCTATGGTGATGTGTCGTAGCGGTGAGGAAGTTGGTCCAAAACTGCGTGCATTTGCTGTGGCCTCCGAAGCGGAAAGTGGGCAGGCGGCTTCGAGAAACATGGGTTTTGCAAGAGCAACGGCAACAGCAGCAGCTTTTAGCGGACGTTAGCCTCTCTTACATGACCATACATGCAGTGCTCTACAACGTCAGCAACAACGGCGGCGGCGGCGGGGCGGAGAGGGGGATTGAAACACAAAAGCAGCGGCAGCGGGCGGGCAGCAACGAGTTAGGACGCGAAAGCTCACGTCAGTTCTCGGCGTATGTGTGTGTGTATGTGGGTGCGAATACGCAGGTGCGCGCCTGTGCAGGTTTCCACAGGTCACGCACCCTCCCCTGTGAACTCGCCTGCTGCCTACTGCTCCAGGCTAGTCGTGTATATGTGTTGGTGTGGGTTCAGGCGCGACCTTGGTCAAGAACAAAAAAATAAACCCAGCGGTTTCACTGTGGCACTTCTAATTAATGCTGCTGCCACTGGCCTCCTATCGTGGATTTATGGCAGTTCTCTCACCAGTGAAGTGAAGTTTGGTTTATGCTGACTGAGCCTGCGAAGCGCGCGTGTGGCATAGCCAGTTACCACATCTGAATCCGACTCCAACCATCCTGACCCTATTTTTCCACTTTACCATGATGGACGTGAAAAGAGCGTGAGTTATGTTGACGCTGAGCAGGTCTCCACTGCTGTGCTCACAATGACGGGTTACTTGGATAGTGCAGTCCACCCGGGAGGGGAGGGGGGGAGTCCACTGATAAGGGCCGCTTCTTGGCAAACCGTCATGGCACGTCTGATTCAGTTGATATTGAAGTTGACAAGGTTTGCTTCTGGTCGGTTGAGTAACTGCCACGTCAGTGATACTGGAGACAGGGGAGCGAGTGTCTGATCAACTATAAGCGTGTTGAGCGCCCTATTTCGACGCCGTGCAATCCCACCCCCGTACAACCCATTTCTCTCATTCCGGAATGACGGTGATTCGTACTGCGTTCAACGGGCAAGCTGTCGAATTGCGGGTGCTGAAGGAGCAGTCTATGAAACCAACAGAATCGGCGCTACCAAGGCCATAAGATTTAATCTCAGGTCTCAAGCGCCTCCACCATACAAATAACCCCCCACCCCCCCCACCCCCACAGCCTGCTCACGCCGTGGACGAACCTACCGGCGCACGGATCCGCCTCCTCGGATATTTCCGGACCAAATAGAGCAAAAACACGACAACTTCAGTTGCTGCTTTCGAAAACACTCCAATCGTCATCCCTGCACACATCTTTACGACATCGACCACCACCACCACCACCACCACCACCACCACCACCACCACCACCACCACCACCACCACCACCACCACCACCGGCGCTACAGCAACTACTACTTCTGCCACTGATAATAATAATAATAATTATATTGTCGCTGCAGTTCCGACTGTGGCTACGACCGTTCATGTGCCGGAGGCGTCGACGAAGGATAATTCGGTGGAGAACTGTCAGCTTCCGTTTGAATAAGGTTCACTACAGCTTCCGAGGCGACACAAAAAATATGCATTGGGTTAAATGAGATCATACGAGGGTTGAAAACGCTTATACAACCCCCGCTCCCCCCCCCCAACCGAACTATGGAGCAAGGCCAACCACAATACAGGAATGGCGGTTCTTAAAGATGGAGCCATTCAAAGGAAGGGAAGGTTAAGTTGCAAAAGGTAACGGCGTGAGAACGTTGCTACTGCTTTAAACTAGATGTTCACAGAAAGGGGTTTGGGAAACATATTTTGATGTCATCGGCCGGAATTTCAGGTAGATCTAAGGTTGATTAGTGATCCGACTAGCGTGTTTACTTCGGTCATGTGTAACTGGCTGGTACTGTGTTTCCACATTTACCGCGTGTAGGGCCCAGCGAAACAGGGCATTTTCGAGAGTCTTCTTTGGTGACCCTAACTAACAGCAAATATACAGAAGCCCACTCTTTTCTTCTCGCGCGGGCGATGCCAGTGGACTTGTTCAACTTTGCCCTGAGGTGCAGGAGATCGGAAGACCGCCTGTTTATGGAGCTATATGACTGCATACCGATCCGGTGAGCAGTTGGCTCCAGATGAAAGAACTACGCGGACGGATTTTCATCCTTAAGGCAGACGTCACGTCAACACCTAAGACTGCTAAGGTGGCTGCGGATACCAGAAGACGTCGTTGAATGTGTTTTCGAACTGGCCCAGACCATCTAAATTAGGTTTCCGGATAAGAAGACCTTACTTTTCCGACAGAAACCACTGCAGAGAGTACTGCAATAGGCATGTGCTCTGGAATGAAAACTTCAGGTGACGGATATTATATTAGGACGCATGGACAGTCTGTACTACCAGAGTCGGTGCTCTTATTTCAAACCAAGCGTTGTTGGCAAAAAAGGGGGATGCGGTCACTGAAACAGGAAACTTATTTACCAGAGACAACGACAGATCAACTTAATGGGTTCGAGTGAGAATCTAAAAGTTCAGGCAAATAAATATTCTTGTTTCGGCGGTCGCTTTTGCAGGTTGGCAAAGAAAGACGCATGTAAACAAGGGCCGAGTTTAGAAGAAATAGTGTGTTTGGTGTAGCTTTGATCAAGTCTTGCACGATCATTTTGGCCTGCAACGGCTATTAAAACTCGTGAGACTAAAACAAAAAACTAGGAAACCCCTTTAGAAGACGGCACATTTCCACGCAAATGTCATCCAGCGGGGACTTGTGTATTAGTCACTTGACCCCACGTAAACACGGGGCAGACGTTCAGATGCCGAATCTCTGGGGGTAGATAGCAGGGGAAGCGTGTGTGGACTTGACCGACTGGGAGGACGAGCGGGCAGGAAAAAATAAACCTGCATATTTTCAATAAAAAACGCTAAACTGCTAAGGACAGAGCGAGGAGCAAGTCACGGAAATTGTGTTGTACCACAGGGAGTGACCGATCGCATTAACTGTTGGCCGATTAGAAAGGCGCAGTTGTAATACTGATTATCTTGCGGCATAATCCTATAGCATTTCGGAGTCGGCAGGATGTCAACTTTTGAATACACTGTCTTTTTACTCTTCTATTGAAACTGAATTCGGTAAAAAATGACCATCTAATTAGCATGCACTGAGTAACTGCCACGTCAGTGGTGCTGGACACAGCGGAGCGAATGTCTGATCAGCTGCAAGCGTGTCGAGCGCCCTATTTCAATGCCGTGCAATCCCACCCCTGTACAACCCATTTCTCTTATTCCGGAGTGGCGGTGATTCGTACAGCGTTCGACGGGCAGGCTGTCGAATTGCTGGCCATTTAGGTTTTTCACACAGATTTTCGATGGTCTTGCAAATTCAAATATATTTTACAGAAACCGCGAACGAAATATGCTTTCTGTCAGTCGTTTGATAGATAATCACGCCATCTTTGTATTTTATACTCGAAGAAGGAGTATAATTAGGTCTTAAAAAAGCTTCTTATTATGAGATTTTTTAAGAGCATTTAATGTCCATTCATACAGCATCTTACCTGTTCGTTCACTGCTCCCCATGAAATGTACAACATGGTAATCATCAATTGTAAAATTTTATGGACTCCATATAATTTCTTTTTAAAGACATAGAATAACATGTGATTTTCTTTATGGGGAGCACATGCAGCTTGTTGACTGAAACCACGAAGCGCTCATGCACCGACTGATCAGGCTCCAAATTACTCGGGAATTAGAAAACTTTTTTCAAACCTAATTATACTCCTTCTTCGAGTATAAAATATTAAGATGGCGTGATTGTCTATCAAACGACTGAAAGAAAGCATATTTTTGTTCGCGGTTTCTGTAAAATATTTTTAAATTTGCAAGACCATCGAAGATCTATGTGAAAAAAAGCACGCTGTTTAAATAGTCACTTTTTACCGAATTCAGTTTCTACAGGAGATTAAAAAGGCGGTGTACTCAAAAGCTGACATCCTGCCGAGTCCGAAATATTACATGATTATGTCGCAAGATAATCAGTATTACGACCACGCCTAATTAATCCTTCCCAATCGAAAACCCATTTCAGAATCTCAGCCAAGATTTCATGAGATCGGTCATTCGCTTTATGTACAAATACTCAATGATTTACTATATTTTTTGCTCGCAGCGCGGGAAGCAACTCAGCACTTGTAAACTCCTAACTGCCCGTTGCATTTAATGGATATTACGCGGTTGTTCCACGGTATCTGATGAATTTCGGCTCAAATGGTTATATAACCATCCGAAGCCAGCCCAAAGAGCTTTGCTGAGAAAGATCTACTCCCTGCTTATGCGTCAATTTCCAAGAAAACTGAAAACATGGATGCTTCCACAGACTTTTGTGTCAGGAATGTCTCTAAATGCTGTACACCACCGGAATCCTCCTTAAAATCGTCACCTGCAAAAACATCGGAAGCCCAGGCGAAAAGTAGAATCCGGCAGTAAGAATGGCCCGTTCATAATATCTACCTTACGCCAAGTGGTAGTCTCACTGATGTATTTCATGCCAGGTGTAAGCAAAGTGTCTTAAGTGCTGTAATGCGATCAAAGGGAAAATGACGAACATGAGGGTAAACTCTCGGGTCTTGCCCTCAAGATATGTCACGTTTGACCCAAAACGCCCCATTGGGGGGTTCGCAGGCCAGGAGAGGTCAATTAAACGTGAATACCGTACACCTAACTCGACCAATCTTTATAACGGCATTAGGTTTACATAATTTTAAGCTCACCCAGGTTGAATTCACAGTCAATTTCATTACTTCAACTTACATAAATATTAAAAATGTTTTTTTTTCAATTTTATGCTCTCCGGTTGGGATACTGCAGTGATGTGAAGCTCAAGACACGGATAAGGGTGAGGAAAAATGCATACAATGATAAAAATCAATACGTCCGGGTGTTCGAGACTGCAGTGGCTGAGCGAAATGATTAACCACAACCCATATCATGCGCGTCCTACCCATACTGGCAGTAGTGTGTACGGTTCCTTATTATGACGAATTGAATAGATATGCGCGACGTCCCGCCCCTACTTCACCATAATCCACTAATATTTATCCTAGACTTAGTGAATTCTTCTCGGCAAACAACATCCAAACTATTCTCCTCGTGAAATGTCTTTTGATACTTATGCAACAGACGATAGTACTGAATTCTAAGGATATAAACGTGTAGAGTGGACGCACCAACGACATTCAGACTAAGTTGAAGCAGTCTCCAAAAGTGTTAATTTATCGTTCCAAAGACCGAAGACATCGCCTTATGGTTTGTAATTAAATAAATTCCATTTTATGACTGCGGCCATCGTTCGGCGGTGTTATGTATCCGTCTCAGTCATTTCTGTCAATAGGGGTGGGAGTTTAAATTAAAAGGAGATTTCCTCAGCATGATGCATAGAAGGAAGAGAAAATCTTTAAGAGGAACTGCATCAAATCGCAACCGACCCGATCGGCTAATTCTGTAAGCGCAGATCTTACACACAGAAAGAGGCAGCACTTCAAGCGGGCCGGAGGCAGAGGGTGGGAAAAGTAGCAGTCTATGATAGTTCAATAGGGCCGACACTCTTACGATACCGTCAGCAAAGTGAGGGCGGCAAGCAACAACTACAATTATTATCGGCCAACCAGAATAAGACAGATGGTATCCGAGTACTGACAAATCCAAGACAGGCTGGATGAATCGCATCGACTGTTTTCTAAGTAGTCAAGTAAATTAAAAGATAGATGGTACGAAGCAAATATCAACTAACCTGTACGAAGGCTACAGTAAAAGAAAATTCTTGGCGTAGGTCCTCTGACTTTTGAGGGGTTCACCTTGAGAATGCTACAGTTCTCTAACTTGGTGAGTAAATTAGGACCCATATTCTAATTTTATGTAATTTTAGAGAATGTTTCTTTGGCATTTTCCCGAACAATATCACGATGACCACAGTTCTTCACGGTACGTCATAACTAACACGCTGACAACTATTTCTGATGAGGGAAACACCATTTCCAAAGGACAAAAAATAAAACCGAGTTTGGAGAAAAAGCCCGAACTTTTAGATCAAATCAAATATTGTTAAAAACACTCCCTGCAAAGAAACACAAATTAAGCATTGAGATCATAACGAAGCAAGTTTGTTTCTTTACTCAACGTAAACTCATTTCGTCTGCAAAGGGACTCAGAAAACTGGGGCACTTTGTGACCCAGATCCTAGCAGGGAATCGAAGGCGATTAAATGACTCCAATGCGGATCGTTTCTGAATGACGGTGCGGCTGTTTTGCGATTTACACTTAAGATAAAAAGTGTGTTAGCTAATTGCGTCGCGTACCTACCATTCTTTTGTATACTCACGAAACTAAATACTAAAAATCCTTGTTATTTTATTGGGTCTGTGTAAGACCACAGTCTTTGCATGTCAAATTTATGTTTTCTTTTCCCACGTCCTACTTCACACTAGCCCTTTAAATCCTTCAACCACGGGTCGGCAAAGAAGGGCTATCAACTCTTCGTTCGCGTTCTACATGTGTTCGGATAGCCGGTGGACGGCCGGTAACTTTGGTTATCTAGGTGGCTATAGCCACCCTATAGGTATATCTGCTGCTATAGCAGCCCAGCACTTGGCCGACTGTAAGAAAGACGCGCAGTTCAGCACCTCATTCTTATTTAAACAGAAGATAAGCGCTCATTGCCAACACCACCACCCATATGATCTGAAGTCCCCGTGATGCAAAGACAGTAAAATTACGAATTCCTGGGTGCTGTTATATAATAGTCTCAACTCCACCGACTGGATATAAAATAGACTTCACAAGCACTAAGTAAATAAGACTTCTAAAAATGCCACAATACTGCATTATTTAGGAGTGGAAACATATTGTTGAGGAACTTGTACAAACAACTTATCAGTCGATATGGGTTACACAAAAAACGTGCTGACAAAAGACGCATACATCAAATTAACTGACCTTCGAAGTTGACTTGACCGTCACCGTCTTTGTCAGCCTCTCTGATCATGAGTTTGATTTCATCCTCCGTCAGCTCTTGTCCAAGAGTTTTCATGACCTTTCTGAGCGGAAAATATGATTATTCTTATTTACCGTACGACAGGTCGTGGTATTTAGATAGACTTCTTTTCTTTTTTTGCTGGTTTTTAATCCCGACCGGCATGGACGCAATTAGTAAATTCAGTGTTGTGGGCCTAATATAAGACTCTCAAACAGGACATGAAAAATAAATAGCTTTTAACTACCCTGGCAGGAGCTATTACGTAAGTGTAGTTTGGCTTCTATCTAGCGTATATCTTATGAATAGGAGAAAATGTAGTAACGTACTATATGACAAAACAATGTTGCGTTAATGTAGTTTCCATGACGTCTAAAAGTGCCACACTTGCATGCGAAACTAACGCCCTAACCAGCAAAATGCAAGCAAAGCGATGAACTTCTTTTAATGCATACACAGGGAAAAAATAAGATAAATAACGATGACAAATAATACCTCATTTCTTCAACCGTTATAAAGCCGTTTCTGTCCTGATCGAAGACATTAAAAGCTTCTCTCATTCTGTCTTCACTTGAAGAGGGCTTCTGCTTGCTCATCATTGAGACAAATTCGGAGAAGTCGATCTGCCCATCGGCTTTTATATTCGCCAATTAAACGATTAAATTAACGTACAGTTTGTGTCCACTTCTCTTATCATTTGGTCAATTTCTGCCTGTGTTGGTTTTTGCCCTAAAGATTTCATCACAGACATAAGTTCTGTCTTTGATATTCGTCCATCTCCATTTTTGTCGAAAAGGTTGAACGACTCCTTATACTCTTCTATCTGTTCGTCTGTCACTCCTGGCGGTTTGACCTAGTAAATTAGAAAATTTTGGAGTTAATTACGAATTTTTTGGTCTTTGAAGACTTGCTCATAGTTTCTTTTGGAGGGGGACTGCTTTTTGGCTGCGGCGGAGGAGACCTTACGGTTGGGTCCTTGCCTTCAAACTTCCCACCTTTACGAGATTTCGACCTGAATAACTTCAAGCACATGAGCTTGTGAATACTGGGCTCGTTGATCTAACCAATAGCTGCAGTACTTGACTAGGTTGCGTAAGTTTCTTTGAAGGCTCTCAGTATTCAAAGCAGCAAATATATTTTATGATTTTATGCAATAATCTGCTTGAATGAGACTTAATATTAAGAAATAAACAGCGTCATTATCAATTTTTTTTCCTCACGGGACCGCTTTCTGTACGCGAGTAGCTGTCAAAGGAAAGCAACCTTATCTGCGGAAGCAACGGATTTTGGAGTAGTGCTTTGCGATGTATCTGCAAAAATCGAAATAACAGATTACATTTCGGCATTCTTTACACGAAAAGGAATTTCAGAACAATCAACAGACTTTATGCATGAGGATACTTTAGTCAAACTGAAGTTGACAATTAAACAGATCTATACCTCCTCTGCTTAATTCATCTCGTTGTCTTAAAAACTGTGTCACATATCGTAAGCGTCTTATGAGACATATGTATGGACATTACGTTAGTAAAAGGCTTTGTCAACTTTTTACTGAGCCTCTTAATTTTGTTTCATCTTCAACCTTTTTCTTGCCTAATTCGCAGAAGTGGCTTAATGCTACTTATGACTCAGTTAGTCCTGGGCTGGACAATTAACAAAGCAGAGGGATACAAAACAGTGGCAGCAAATGCCGTTGACCAACACGAAATTTATTTTTATTACACGAGAATCTTCCCTGACGCATTATTGAATGTAAACTCTCAAGTTCGATCATTCAAGCGCTTGGTGTTTCAGTGCTCTAAATGACTTTAGTACATGGTTATGTTCCCTTCTGTTAAGACTTTGGTACCAGTAAAATCCTATTCCTATCTACATTCCCTTCCTTCGGAATGCTTTTTATTCTAATTCTCCTATTCTGTTTTTCTCGAATTAAACCGCAATAATCGATCAGCTGCCTCGGTTAGAATCCATGAGGAAACATTGTGACCGATTAACCAAACATTCTAACACACCACGTTGAAAACAATAACGGATAAATTTTCATGGGACCTTGTTGGCAAAAGGCCAAGTTATGGTATTCCTCCTCACGGCGGCAGAAGTTCGGGAAGACGCGACTTGTTATTGGATATTACGCGTTATCCACGGACATGATTGCATTCTTAGGCTTGAAGACTTCACCGAATTGACAACAAAGGTCGCATGCGCGGTGACCTTTGCAAAGTAAATGAACATACGCCCATAGACCAAGAAAAACTTTCCTTCATAAGGCAGTTAGTTCGAGCGTTTAACTCGCCCATATGCGAAATTTTACCTCAGATAATACGGCTGTATTCAGAAACACTTGGGGTGTAGGGGTGTCAGCGGTGAGTTCACGTAATGGTCGTGGTGGTCGCTCACTTGCTTGCAGGTGAGACTGAGCCTAGCGTCCACTTGCTGGCACTCAACTCTCACCTGTGGCTCCACGTAGCTCTGCTCAGCGGCCACACCCCGGGCAACCGTCTCGACCGGCGGGCTAAACCAGGTGAGGGGGCCCTGTGCGCTGTGCCGTGTGCACAGGGTTTGCGGACTCCGCTGGATGGAAGGTCGGATGGAACCTTGCGTCGGCACCGTCGTGACGTGGTTCGTCTCTGCACGTCGCTCGACAGCCGGTAACGGGATTGATCTCCACATCGACATCGCCTTGACGCGCCCACCTAGGCCGACGGAGACCCCGGCTTACGGCGAATTCGAGTCGCTCTCCACTACAACCCGAAGTCGTGGTCCCATAGTGGAGTTCGGCCGTGCCACAACGGCACATGGTAGCCCTATTCAGGGACGGCACTGCCAGCCCCCACGAGGGGAAGGGACTAGAAAAGGCGGCCTAAACATTGCTGGGTACCACGCCGTCTCCAGGCTAGCCAGGGCCGCAGACGTCTAAACATGGTCGAAACAATCAAAATCGAAACAACAACAATACCAATAACAACAACAACAACCATACTCATTCTCCTCATCCTACCTCTTCTTCCTCTTCCTCTGCCCATTCTTCGCCTATTCTTCTCCTTCGTCATCTTCTTCTGCACCTCCTTCCCGTCGCCCCACTAGTTGTCACCAGACTGGCAGGGTGAGCGCGCTCACTCTTGCAGCCTGGAATGTTCCTTCCCTTTTAGACAATCCGAGGAGCAACCGACCGGAGCGGAGGACGGCGCTAGTGGCACGAGAACTGGCGCGCTACAAGGTGGACATCGCCGCACTCAGCGAGACCCGTTTCTCCAAACAAGGCCAACTGGAGGAGATAGGTGCCGGCTACACCTTCTTCTGGAGCGGTCGACCCAGGGCAGAGCGACGGGACGCGGGCGTCGCCTTCGCCATTCGGAACGACATCGTGGGACGACTGCCCTGTTTGCCGCAGGGCATCAAAGATCGCCTGATGAGCCTCCACCTGCCTCTCTGGGGAGGCAAATTCGCCACCATCATCAGCGCCTACGCTCCGACGATGACCAACCCCGACGCCGTTAGAGACAAATTCTTCGAGGACCTGCACGCCCTCTTGGCGACTGTGTCGAAGGCGGACAAGTTGATTGTCCTTGGCCACTTCAACGCCCGCGTCGGCACAGACCATACTGCCTGGAGAGGAGTGCTGGGTCCCCACGGTCTCCGCGGCTCAAACGACAATGGTCTGCTGCTTCTCCGCACCTGCGCAGAACACCGCCTCATCCTGACGAACACGTTCTTCTGTCTGCCGGAGCGAGCGAAGGCCACCTGGAGGCATCCTCGGTCGCGCCAGTGGCACCTGCTGGACTATGTCCTCGTCCGGAGGCGAGATCAGCGGGACGTGCTGGTGACCAAGGCGATCGCGGGTGCTGACGGGTGGAACGACCATCGCCTCGTCATCTCGAAGATGCTTATTCGCCTACAGCCTCGCGGGAGACCACAAGGTAAGCGACCCCCAGGTAAGCTGAATGTTGCCTTGTTGTCTTTGCCCGCTCACCATCTCCATTTCAGCAATGAGCTAGCTCAACGGCTAGACAACCTTCCTATCGCTGCCGCCGACGACGCCGCCGCTGCCGAGAACGCCTCCGTGGAGAACCCCTGGTGTCAACTGCGAGACACGGTCCAGTCGACGGCGCTCGCCGTCCTCGGTCTCGCTCCCCGCCAACACCAGGACTGGTTCGACGACAACGACGCTGCCATCAGAAATCTGCTAGCTGAGAAGAACCGCCTACACAAAGCCTACGTAGATCACCCCACTGATGCCACCAAAGCTGCCTTCTACCGCAGTCGCCGCCAACTTCAACAACGACTGCGCGAGATGCAGGACGCCTGGACTGCTCGCAAAGCTGAGGAGATCCAAGGGTACGCGGACCGCAACGAATGGAAGAACTTCTTCTCTGCGATCAAAGCTGTCTGCGGTCCGCCGATGAAGGGCACTGCTCCTCTCCTCAGCGCCGACGGCAACACCCTCCTGACTGAGAAGACGCAAATCCTGCAGCGATGGGCCGAGCATTTTCGAGGCGTCCTTAACCGCCCCTCCGTCATCTCCGACGCTGCCATCGAGCGCTTGCCGCAAGTGGAGACCAACGTGGACCTCGACCTCCCGCCATCTCTCCAGGAGACCGTCAGGGCCGTGCAGCAGCTCTCCAGCGGGAAAGCACCCGGATCGAACGCGATCCCTGCTGAGGTCTACAAGCACGGAGGCCCCCAACTAATGGATAACCTGACTGCGCTCTTCCAAGAGATGTGGCGTCAAGGTGAAGTCCCGCAAGATTTCAAAGACGCAACCATCGTGCATCTCTACAAGCGCAAAGGGAATCGCCAAGTCTGCGACAATCACCGCGGCATCTCCCTGCTGAACATCGCCGGGAAGATCTTCGCACCGCCGGGAAGATCTTCGCAGGGATCCTCCTCAACCGCCTCAATAACCATCTGGAACAAGGCCTTCTGCCGGAAAGCCAATGCGGCTTCCGTTGTCATCGTGGGACCACGGATATGATCTTCGCCGCCCGTCAACTTCAGGAGAAGTGTCAGGAGATGCGGACCCACCTGTACTCTACCTTCGTGGACCTGACGAAAGCCTTCGACACGGTGAATCGTGAAGGACTGTGGAAGATCATGCAGAAATTCGGCTGTCCAGAGCGATTCACTCAGATGGTGCGTCAGCTGCACGACGGTATGATGGCGCAAGTCACGGACAACGGAGCTGTCTCAGAGGCATTCGCAGTGACCAATGGAGTGAAGCAGGGCTGTGTACTGGCGCCTACCCGCTTCAGTCTTATGTTCTCTGCCATGCTGATGGACGCCTACCGCGACGAACGCCCCGGGATCCGCATCGCCTACCGGACGGACGGTCACCTCCTGAATCAACGGCGGATGCACTTCAAATCGCGCGTATCCACAACCACCGTGCACGAACTCCTCTTCGTCGACGACTGCGCCCTGAACACCACCTCCGAAGCGGAGATGCAACGGAGCATGGACCTGTTCTCCGCCGCCTGCGAGAATTTCGGTCTGGTCATCAACACACAGAAGACGGTGGTGATGCACCAACCGCCACCCAACTCGGCCACAGCCCCCAACGCGCCGCCGCAAATCAGCGTGAATGGGACCCACCTGCAAGTGGTGGAGAACTTCCCGTACCTGGGC
>CACRXP010000053.1:1422351-1449035 GCA_902702965.1 Spirometra erinaceieuropaei | reverse complement strand
AGAGCACACCGAAATTTACCCAACAGAGAAATAATTTCAATGTCAGGCCGATATAAAAGTTCTTCAATTGCCATGATGGACATATTATTCATGCCCCCGAAAACGACCAAACTGCAAACTTCAATTTTTATATTGTACATATCGTTATTTTTTGAAAATTTTGTTATCATTTTCCCTTAGAACTTAGTTTTTTTTAACTTAAAACAGACTCTCATTTCGCTCTCTTTCGGCTAACCAGACACCCGAAGCAAATGAAGTCAAAGTGCAGTTGAAATTGACGAGTTTGTTTTAGGTTTTTTCCTGAGTTCAAGGGGACCTGACAGTGCCCAAGGGGCGCTACAATAAACCAATTCTATTCTATTCTATTTAGCGCTTGGGCGGTCATCAAAGCGTAGAGAGGAGAATGTGACCCTGAAATCTGTTTGCGGACCGATCAAACTACTAGCAAATGGCAAAAGCAGAGGATTCACGTCGTGATCATCAACAGACCATTTTGGGTCGAAGTGAGGAACTGAAATCGAATCCGCGAAAATCAGCGATTGGGAGGTGAGGGTTAGAAATCGCCCGGGCCAGAGTGGAGATTTCAGAATTGTCGGCGATTAGCGAAACGAGGTGTCTTAGAGCGTACACGTCAACTTGATTCTGCTGCGTCGTTAAAAGGGCTTTTCAGTAGTTGTATCGCATTCTGTGAAGGACATGATACATGGACTGAAAAAGTTGAAAAAATCGAAATTTCTGGTGAGAGATTCCAGAAGGCGAAATCACACACAGAGAAGAAAGTGTAAGCGAACACGATATGTTTTTGCGGCGTCCTAAATACCCGATGGCCCTCTCTTAATGTCATAGAGAAGGTTTTTCGGAAAGGATAAGGATGGTACCAGTTTGATCGTGTCAGTATTCAAATAAAGGCGCAGCCTCCACCCCAAAGTATGAAAATCATCTGATGATAATATATATATATATTGGAAGTTTATTCCTGAGGAACGTATACCTGGAAGCGAAAAAGAGAGAGCGCTTAGACGTGGAGTAAGCGGACGAAGGGATAATCAAGGAAAAACCGCGACAGTTGTATGGGCGAGTTCTAGAGGTAAGGGCTCAAATTCGATGAAGATTTGGATCATAAATAACGTGAAAGAGGAGACAGAATTCTGCTCCGAGCCCATAAAAATCTAGGTTTATAATCTGACATCTAGCTGAGCAGGAAATATTTAGATGTTCCGTACCTAAGTGTCTTTTAGTAAAATGTTCTTGAAGATTCTAAACTTTTGTCGATTAGCTTCCTCCATCAAACAAAAGAATGGCCATCAATACTCGAGAATGAGAAGTACAAACATCCGACAGAGTCTTAACGTGGTTTCAATACGATAGAACTTGTAGGAAATGAAGCCACGAATCTCGGCAGCTTTGGCCGTGATTTAATTTAATTTATTAAATGCCAGTTTACAGGCATTGTCAAGGGAAGCGATTGAACGCAAATCCGACCAGCAGTGAAAAAAATTGCCTGAATAATAAAAATAAAGTTGATGGTTGTTTTTATGGTTTGGAGGGTTCAGGAGAAAAAAAAACTGCTGGCGGTAGATTTTCGACCGTCAAGAAGTGGGCGAGGGGGTTGCACGGTACCGGGGATTATCGGACGTCAATTCCTTTCATGAAGTTGGGGATAGTCAAAGTAGAGGCGTTGAGGAACAGTTGGTGAGACCGGCCATAGTGTTCAGAGACCACAAACGCCATCGCTAAGGTACAGTCGATCAGTGGATTCAGAACCCAAAATTTGAGAAAGCTTTTCTGAATGCAAAAATCGAGTAATAGTTCTCTTAAATAAAGGATAATTTTGCAGAGTGTTCACACTCATTGGTAATTTATTCCAAATAGCAATTGCATTTTATCGGTATGTGGCGAGTGATCTAGATTATTGGTGAACCTTAGAGTTCAGTTCTAGACGGTAATAGATTCAGCCATAGGCGTGCCTAGAAAGACCACTGACTGGGGTAGACTACCAGGTCAAAAACACATAAAGCGACATTTAGGCGGAGAGAATTCCATTAGCCATTTTGGGCTAAACGCGGAAAGAACGGGCAAATCCGCATAGACTTGCTCCAGGCAATGTTGGGACGTAGATATATTTAATGAATGTACGCATTTAAGATCATCAACATGAGAAAAACAGTAGAAATGTTTGACTGCTGCTGAGTTGTCCTTAATGTAAAGCGAGAAGAAAAAGAGAATGAAATATGGCACCTTGTAGGATATCACTTACGATTGAGCTCTTATTGGAAAACGAAGATCCCACTTAAACTGTAGCAGCCGCTCCAGTCCCCCTTTTCTCCGGCTCCGTTTTGTCGAACGATGGCCGCGACAATCGTTGCCAGGCCGCTGACACACAGCCACCTCCGCCGATTAGAACTGGGCCTCCCTCCTGTCCAGCTGCAGTGACCCCCGACTGCCCTCACAAACTATTATCACCTCATGCGCGTCGGACGACCTGGCTTGATACCCGTGAGCCCCTATAATTATGCTTCCCCCTAATCCTCCCCTAATCAGTCCAATCTCATGACCAGCATCCAACCAGTCATCCCCACCTACGGACACAGACTTTCCCTCCCGCGTAAACTACACACCGCGACTGACGCTTTCCGTGAACGGACGCTTTTCTCTGTTGCAAGCAAACAGCCAACGTACGGCAACCTGCCCTGTGTACAGAATAAACTAGTCCTCACAGCTCCCTGACTTCTGTCATTAGACGAAACGAACTTATTGTGCGTGGTTTAAGTTGATCTCACATCCTTGACCGCCACAAATTGGTGACCCCGAATTTCCGAACACTGGAATTCCGCAAACATTTCGTCCACAGCACCAATCTTCTGGAGACCTACAGCGCGATGTCCCAAGACCAGAAGCCACTGATCAACCCAAATTCTCAAGGAGCTGGCGTACGCTTGGATCGGCTCGAGGAGGTATAAATGCGCCTGAAAGCCCAGCTTACTGCATCTACCACTAACGGCCCGCGGCGAAAACAAAACCGTCGCTATACTTCCTCCGTTTCCACACCCGCCGTCTACAATCTCCAACTAGCCTCTGCCGGTATCACCAACAATTTTGAGTAGCAGCTCGACGATGTCATCAGCCATGTTCTTTAAAGGTATCTCTAACGTCCTCATGAAGACGATCCCACGCGACACCAGAGGCCACTGCTGCTGCAAGCGTTGCCAATCTCCACACTCGCCGTTTGTTCCTCTGGGACCGTATTGCTGGCGCCAAATTCCTTGTCGACTCTGGTGCCGAGGTTAGCATGGTTCCACCGAATCCGGCAAAACGCAAAAGCCGCAGCTCTTTTTATCTAACAGCTGCCAATAACTCCAGCATCCCCACCTTTGGACAGCGTTCCGTCACACTTGATTTGGGCTTTCGTCGAATTTTCCGATGGGTTTTCATTATTGCCGACGTTTCCGTCGCCTTCATAGGTGCCGATTTCCTAGCTCACTTCAATCTACTAGTTGATTTGAAGAATCGCCGACTCGTCGACTGTATCACCAACCTTCATGCCCGTTGTCAATTCGGTGTGAACCCCTGCGTCAACCCTCTCACTGTTATGCCATCTCTGACTGTCCTTTCCACTCAATGCTCAGGCAGTTTCCCCGCCTGACCAACCCGTCACTTCGTGAAGTGGACATCAAACACACAGTCACCCACCACATTTCCACCACTGGACCTTCCAGATCTTGCCGACCACGTCGTCTTTCTCCGGACCGTTTGAAGATTGCCAAGGCAGACTTCGAACACAGGCTCGAAATCGGCATCATCCGACAGTCCGACAGCTGCTGGGCATCACCCCTCCACCTTGTCCCAAAGAAGAGCGGCGACTGGCGACCGTGTGGTGACTATCGGGCGTTGAACTCCGTGACTGTCCCCGACCAGTATCCCGTCCCGCACATGCAAGACTTCACTCTTTCGCTGCACGGTAAGCGAATTTTCTCCACGATTGACCTTGTGCGTGCCTACCACCAAATCCCCATCGAAGCCAGTGAAGTGCCGAAAACCGCAGTGACCACCCCATTTGGGTTATTCGAATTCCCCCGTATGCCCTTTGGACTGAGGAATGCCACTCAAACCTTTCAGCGATTCATTGATCAGGTTCTGCGAGGTCTCGACTTCGTCTACGCCTACATTGATGATTTGCTAGTGGCTAGTTCTGACGCTGCTGAACACGAGATTCATCTTCGACAGCTCTTCGAACGGCTTGACTCCTTCGGCGTTGTAATGAATGCTGCTAAATGTGAGTTTGGAGTCCCCAGCCTTATCTTCCTTGGTCAGGAAGTGACCTCAGATGGGATAAAGCCCGTCCCAGAAAACGTTTCGGCCATATCAACGCTCCCCGTTCCGACAACCATAAACCCTTACGCCGATTCTTGGGGATGGTGAACTACTATCACCGTTTTCTTCCCCATGGTGACACCATACTGCAGCCTCTCAACAGCCTGTTGACCCACTCCAAGAAGACACTAGTGATGACCGAGGAGGCCGTCAGGTCCTTCAATGACGTCAAGGCCGCACTTGCGAACGCAACATTGCTTGCCCATCCTCGCTCAGATCCCCAACTAACTCTCATGACAGATGCTTCCAGCACTGCCGTTGGTGCGTCACTTCAGCAAACTGTTAGTGGTGTTCTACAGCCTTTGGCTTTCTTCTCGAAGAAGCTCAGCCCAGCAGAGACCCGCTACAGTGTCTTCGACCGAAAACTCCTTGTCGTCTATCTATTCATCCGGCACTTCCTCCATTTCATCAAGGGTCGTGAATTTGTTGTTCTATCAGACCACAAGCCACTCGTTTTTGCACTGAGGGCCTCTCCCGATCGATACTCGCCCCGTGAAATCAGTCATCTTGATTTCGTCTCACTGTTTTCCTGTGACATCCAACATGTCCACGGTGAGGAAAATGTGTTTGCTAATGCTCTTTCAAGAATCGAGATGGCTTCCATCACAACAGACGCCATTGAATTCACACTCATAGCTGAGGCTCAGCGATCGGATGACGAGCTCTCCCAATACCGCCACGAGGACTCTTCTTTACGCCTTCAAGATGTCCCCCTTCCCACTGGCACAGGCACCATAACGTGTGATCTTTCTACCGGACATGAACGTCCCTTTGTCCCTGCAACTTTACGACGACAAGTGTTCAACGCCCTTCACAATCTATCCCACCCTGGAGTCCGGGTGACAGTTAAACTCATCACTGACCGATTTGTCTGGCCCAACATCAACCGGGATGTACGGCGTTGGATCCGATCCTGTCTACCATGTCAACGAGGCAAAACGCATCGGCATACTATTACTCCGCCAGGTACTTTCGCTGCTCCTGATGCACGCTTCAGTCATGTGCACATTGACCTGGTAGGTCCGCTTCCACCATCTAGCGGTTCTACCTATATGCTGACATGCATTGATCGCTTTACTCGGTAGCCGGTTGATGCGCCCATTCCGGACATCAGTGCCGAAACCGTAGCAAGAGCTGTCTTGACTCATTGGGTGTCCAATTTTAGAGTTCCTGCGACTGTCACCACTGACCGCGGATCCCAATTCGAGTCCACACTGTTTCGTGAACTCACATCCCTTCTCGGAACCAACCGAATCCGAACAACAGCGTACCATCCTAAAGCAAATGGTCCCGTCGAATGCTTTCATCGACAACTCAAGACTTCCCTTATGGCCCAGCCCGATGGTTTGATCACCTTCCCCTGGTGCTGTTGTCCCTCCATTTAACTCTCAAGGCCGACATCGGTTGCACTGCGGCTGATCTTGTCTACGGAACCTCCCTACGACTGCCCGGTGAGTTAGTGTCTCCCTCAAACATGCTAACGTTTTTTGAACCTTGCAGTTGTGTGGAGCAGCTACGTATTGTCATGCGAAATCTCCGCGCTACGCCACCTAGGGAGTCACCGGCCAATTCCTTCATCCCTTCCGACCTGGATAAGTGCAATTTCGTCTTGGTTCGGCATGACGCTGTCCGGCGGCCACTCCAACCACTCTATGACGGGCCGTATAAAGTCCTTCGTCGACCTGACAAAGATGTTGTCATCGACCGCAACGGCAAGACCGACACAGTCATCATTGATCGCGTCAAGCCGGCGTTCATGGACGACAGTGACCATTTCTCACCCCAACACTGTACCCCGCCGCAAACGGTGATGCCTCCACCTACTGGCGACAGCCCCCCTCCAGTTCGCCGCACGTGATCTGGACGTCACGTCCACTGGCCCGACAGGTTTGTGGCTGGCTAGCATGTCGACGCCTTCACTTCGTTTGGTGTCTGGGGGGGGGCGTTGTAGCAGTCGCTCCAGTCCCCCTTTTCTCCGACTCCGTTTTGTCGGTCGATGGCCGCGACAATCGCTGTCAGGCCGCTAACACACAACCACCCCCGCCGATTAGAACTGGGCCTCCCTCCTGTCCAGCTGCAGTGACCCCCGACTGCCCTCACAAACTATTATCACCTCATGCGCGTCGGACGACCTGGCTTGATACCCGTGAGCCCCTATAATTATGCTTCCCCCTAATCCTCCCCTAATCAGTCCAATCTCATGACCAGCATCCAACCAGTCATCCCCACCTACGGACACAGACTTTCCCTCCCGCGTAAACTACACACCGCGACTGACGCTTTCCGTGAACGGACGCTTTTCTCTGTTGCAAGCAAACAGCCAACGTACGGCAACCTGCCCTGTGTACAGAATAAACTAGTCCTCACAGCTCCCTGACTTCTGTCATTAGACGAAACGAACTTATTGTGCGTGGTTTAAGTTGATCTCACATCCTTGACCGCCACAAAGCCCTTAGTTTACAACGAGATAGGTATGTCTTGATGAGGTCGATAAGGGGAGTGGGAAGTCCCACAGCTTTTAATTTAACTAAGAGTCTTCAATATTGCACTTTTTCAAGGGTTTTATTAAGATCAAAATAAAAAACATCAATAGATAAATGATTATTAAGAAGAGGAATCAGTAGATTGAGAATCGACATATGACGTATTTCACAAGAGTGATTGGGTAAAGAGCCATGTTAGGAAGGACTGATCACTTGATTGGCTATACAAAAGTCAGTAATTTTTATGGTGATATATCATTTAAAGATCTTGGCGAGAGAAGGTGTTTTATAGACATCTCGATAGTCCCGAAGATCAGAACGACAGCCAGACCTATATACTGATTTAATAACAGATGTATTCCAGTAGTCAGGAAAGAAACCGTTCTCGGGAAAAACCAGAAAGAGTTTGCTAAGCGGAGGAGGAAAATCTCAGCTGTTTTATAAGAAAGTTCAGATTGTCATCATTTCCTACTGAGTGCGAGTTAGTAAGCTGACTGATCAGTTTAAATTTTACTTTTGCTAGGAGAACTATTAGGGAGCGCCTTTGAATTCCCTATTGGTTACAAGTTGCCGGAGAAAATCATTGATATGTGGGAAGGTAAAAAAGAGATTTTGTGCATAATTGCGAACAGCTGCCGGCTAGTCGAAAAAGGGTAATTATTAACGGTTACTCACTAACTGCAAGTAGTATAAACGTGCGTACGTTGGAACCGGTTATGTGAGTGGATGTGAGGCTGGAAATTGGGAAGCTTGATACGCGTCAAGTCTACAATTAGAGGAATTCACACAGGAGGAGATTACAACATCGGTAGGCAGGGATCCCACGCTGCAACCACTCTGTTACTGAAAAAGAACTTTCATCCATCTATCCTTGCTTTCCCTGCGCGTAGTTTCTGCGGATGGCCGCGCAAAGTGGACGTGTTAACTTGGGTGAAATAATCAATGGGATCTAAACAATAGTCTACTTGCAGGCAAAAAAAAGAAGTGATGATGTAGGTGGCATCAGACAACGAAGGGATGGAAGGGATTGGGTCACTCACGACGGCAAAAAGTGAATTTAACATGTCAACTTTGCCTGGCTCCTCTGTTATGAAGGTCTTCTTCGAACTAAGCGAAGGTGAAATGACTTAGTGGGACTTAGCTGATGATCTTTGACGGAAGACCTGAACAACCGATTTAGAAGCCTTCACGCCATTAATAGCTAAATACTCCCCACATCTATCTGGCGCGAGCCTCATTTTCGAAGCCGATCCAAATATTTCAGCAATTCTTAGGTGAACTGATAATGAGCTCACTGAAGGATCTTTAAGCTGCTTCCGTAGCTTGTTTAGTCTGTTTTTAAGAAAATTTTAGACAGTGGGGGAAATGGCACTCGATTTAAACTTCTTCCCTGGAATAAGGTCGAGAAGACCTTCTGCTACGCAATGTAATAAATAGCAGAAAAATTAAGATCACTATTTTAAAAAATTGTGCCAATCAAAAGTGCTTGTAAAGTTGTTTACTAGTCCCTTGTTAATAGTAGCATAGTCAAAAAGGTGCGTTTTACTGTTGGCTTGGCGGAAATGGCAACTGGAATATGACAATGAATTAATGCATGATCACATTTAAAAAGGTCCGATGGAAATCCATTAATAGAGAGGAGATGTAGTCAGTAAAAATTAAATCTAATACACTGTCGCTTCTAGCCGAAGAGTGGACTAATTGACACCAGTTTAAAATGTGGATAATGTCTAGAAGTTTCTGAAATGTAGGAGAGGAAGTATTTAACTGCCAGTCATTTTCTGAAAAATGAGAATCGCCTACGACTATCGTGACGCAAATTAAGTCTCTGCGATTTTTTCATGGAGTACACAATGTTGGCTTTCATTTCCGGAGTAACCAGGAGGATTATATACACATCCGATTAAGGCTTTCCTGTTTTGTGGAAGGATGACTGAAGTGAAACATTTGTTTACAGAGAAGGAAGAAATGTTCAGGTCATAAGGCAAATGTGCAAGCGAGGCCCTTATGTAAAGAAGGCAACCGCCACCGCGTCTTTCAACAACATCCTGGCGGCAAAAACTGAGGCTATTTATATTAAGTGCCGAGCGTAACATTAGAGAGGTAGCCCAATATTCTGCAATGTACAATACATCTGGGTCGAACTCAAAGACCACACCTCTTAGTCGTGCCACTTTTTGCACGACTGATCTTGCATTGAGAGAGACTATATTATGCGTATTTTTAAGATGGAGGTTTCGCACATCACTACTTATAAAAAGGAAGAGTTGGTGGTGGAAAATTAAGCTGTAAGAAGAAGTAAAGGGTGGAAAACAGAGTTACTGTGGTCCCAAAGTTGTGGGGATATTATCACTTACTAAAGAGACAACATTGAATGGAAGCGTATTTGGGTAGGACCCACGGAGACGAACGCTATTATGTGGGATTGGGAAAAGAGGAGGCATAAAATAGGATTTTAAGAATTTCAGTCATAATACGATGGATGATATATGTTAACAATGGACCAAATAGGTACGAGAAGTCAGTTACATCATTAGAAGGCTTTACTTTTTTGGTTGGCAAGCTGGCAGTGGGACTGGGAAAATTATCAACAACATTGTATGTTTGCATTTCATCGGTAGGTGTGCTAGTGGGCTGCACAAATGTAATGCATTCTTTAAGTTGAAAATTTGGGATAGGAACAGGTAAATATCTTCCCAGGTTATTATCTGGCTTATTTGATCTTACCGCTAAGTCAGACTTGAGTGATCTGGCACGGCAACGGGGTGGATTCGACCCAGGTGTATTAACTAATTAATTATTCTGATTTCTGGAGGTCGATTACAGTTTTAGCGCTTCGACCAATCCTCGAGCCTATTCAAGTTTTTTTTGAGGTGGTCTCTGACTGCCGCATTGCGAATAGCTTTCCATAATTTTATGTTGTCAGCAAAGAGGATCACATCACAGGTTAGGTCCCTGACGCAATCATTTATGAAAACAAGGAATAATGAGGGGTTAGAGACTGAGTATCGTGGGGCGTCACTCAATAAGTTTATCTCTGAGGATTGTTGGCGTCCGGCCTGCACTCTTTTAAACCGTTCAGCCACGAAGTTCTCAGTCCATGTAAGGAGGCTTTCACGAATTCCTACATTATGCAGTTTGTTCATAGACGTTCATGAGGAACGCTGTCGAAGATGTTTGAAGTCGATGTAGATGGCATGCACCGTATTCCCTTCATAGCGTGCTTCGGTCCGGCTTTCGAGTGAAAGAGCAGATTAGTGAGACAGGACCTATCACTTCGAAAACCGTCCTGGGCATGTCAGAGGGTGTGATACTGCTCGAGGAACTACGTCAACGCTCTCTTACTGATCTTCTCCATGATTTTTCAGCAGACTGGGATAAGCCTGACTGGCCTGTTTTTATTCGTAGACCTTCGATTTCCACTCTTAAAGGGCGGAGTGATGGTAGCAGACACCCAATCAAAGGATAGGCACGCGGTAGCAAACGACGTCTTCCTGACCGGTAGGGTTGACCTGCAGGCGCTTCATGGAAAGCTTCAGAGCGTCCTTGTAGCGCTCGCTTTGACCTCCTTGCCGTCGAGAACCGTGGCGACATTCTATAGAAGAGTTGCTTGGGTAGCCGCTCGTAACCCATCCGCACAATGTGGTCGTTCTTACGGAGTTGCCGTCACCTCATCATGGCGTGGATGCTGAGGATTGCATTCCATTACAGCACGTCTGGGTCCGAGATCCGGTCCAGCCACCGTAGTTTTAGTATCCACCGAAGACAGCCGAGGTGGAGATGGTCAAGTCTTCGCACCCGTTTCTTGACACCGTCCGAGTCTCCGCTCCATACAGCAGCGTCAGCAGGATGACCGCTTTGTGTATCCTGAGTTTGGTGCTGAATTGGGGACAGCGACGAATTAAGACGATATTCTTCAGGCGCTCGAAAGCCTGGCTGGCCTTGGAAAGCGGACGAGTCACTTGATCGTCGATTTCGGTGCTTCGAGAAAGGATGCTTCTCAGATAATTAAAGGTGTTCATGAGTTGCATTTGAACGCCGTTCTGTCTCCTCTTTCGCATTAATCATAGTTCAAATTTTACTCGGATTTCAGCACTTACCCCTAGTAGTCGCCCATACAATCTTCGCAATTCGTCTCTGATTATACCTCCTCCAGCGTCCTCCACCTCTAAGCGCTCCATTTTTTCGCTTCCAGGTATACTTTCCTCTGGAATAACCTTCCAATAAATATAAGATCTTCAGAAAATCGACACACCTTTAAGAGAAGGCTACGCCTTTATCTGAATACTGACTTGATGAAACATTTATTTTCCTCATCCTTCCCAGACAACTTTTTCTACGACAATGAGAAAGGGCCACCGGGAATTTAGCATGCCGCCATTAAATTTCCGTATCTATTCACATTTCCTTCCTTTATGAGTAGTCTCACTTCCTAAGATCCCTCACCAGAAATGTTAATTTTTCCAATTTTTCAGTTCATGCATCGTGCCCTCACAGAATGCGCACCATCGATGCTCTTGGCGAAACCTTCTGTATTAGCCATATACTAGCAGTCTGGTCGCATCTCCCTTACCACATCCTCGGTTGGACTCGGATGAATATAACCGACCGCACCTGGGTTCCTATCACCTAGAGACTGATTTTCGATTTCGCGAATTATTTATCTTATTCAAGGCCACATACAGGCTAGTCCTGACGGACCGCCTACGTACCATTTTATGAAATCCGTTATACAATGTCATATACAGCTGACATTTATTTCGGCCATTTTGATGTCCGATTATATTCCATTCTATACCGCCACATGCAGGCCAGTCCTCCCCGCATTTTACTGATGCTATTTTTTCGAGGGTTTTTTTCTGCTGTTAAATTAATCCAATCAGTTTTAAATTTTGCTATGGAGTTTTTCTTCACCCTTCGTTTTTCATGTTGCCTAACGGACTTCTAATCTTAGAAACTATGTATTTCACTTTGTACAGATTTTGCCTACCTCGTCTTAAATTCGCCTGTAAATGTATTTTTACTTGCTTTGATGGGACCCTGACGGGTCTTTAATAAAAATAATTTAATTTTAATTTTTAATTTTAATGTCCACTCTAGAATCATTGGAGTTGCCGTTGGGTGGCGGCTGATGCATCACTACAGTTTTCTCCAGGTTGATGATCAGGCTAAAGCTGTCGCAGGCGGCGTCGAAGAGTTCCATGGTCCTTTACATTTCCCCTTCGTTGGTAGCGTTGTGGTTGCAGCTGTCGGCGAAGAGAAGTTCACGGACAATAGTTGTGGATACAGGCGACTGGGAGTGCGTCCGTCGTTGACTGGAATGTTGGCCGTCTGTCCTGTGGGCGATGCGGGTCCCAGGGAGTTTGCCACGGTAGGCGTCCATCAGCACAACAGAGAGCATGAGACTGAAGAGCGTAGGAGGGAGTACGCAACCCAGCTTCACTCCGTTGACCGCTGCGAATGCCTTAGATATGGCCCCATTATTCCTAACGCTCACTGACATGCCATGGTGGAGATGACGCACAATCTGAGTGAAGCGTCCGGGACAGCCGAATTTCTGCATGATTTCCTACATTTCTTTTGGCTCATCGTATCGAAAACTTTCGTCAGACAGAGTAGAAGTGGTTCCGAATATCGCCAAATTTCTCTCGATGTTGACGGGCGACGAAAATCATGTCGGTGGGCCCGCGATGACAATGGAAGCTGCACTGGCTTTTTGCAGTAGTATCTCTTCCAGATGGCTGCTAAGGCGGCTAAGTAGGACGCATGAGAATATTTTTCCTGCGATATGAACAGTAAGATTTCCCCGTGGTTGTCGCAGTGTTGGCAGTTTCCTCTCCGCTGGTAGAGATAGACGATTGTGGCGAAGTTGAAGCCCTGAGGGACTCCACCTCGACGCCGTATTTCCAGGAAGAACGCTGTTGGGTAATCCATAAGCTGGGTGCCACCGTCTCTCTAAGGCCTTGTAAGGAGGACATGTGATCTGGAAGCATTTCCCCTGGGTAGTTGCTGTGCGGCGGCGGGAGGCTGAAGTTGGTGTTGAACTCTACTAAAGGCAAATGACGATGGCGACCTTGGAAAGAAAACCGGCAACTCTGTGATTATCACAGAGACAAATTGTTAACCAACATCGAGGAAAAGTCTTCGTTTGCTTCCTTTTCAATCGTCTGAACAGGCACCTGGAGCGGAGATTTCTAACAGAAGTTTACCTTAGTTCAGTTTATTGAGGGAAATAGGCATAAAACTTCGAGGACCCTGTTTGAAACGTAAAAAATAAGTGGTATACAGAAAAATGTTCTGAAATGCGATTATAAATTTTGCAGGGGTCATGGAATCAATGACTTGGTTTTCGCAGTTATGGAAGAAGTGGTCGGCGATAAGGACTAATTCTTTCAAATGTGTGAACTGAACGACACAGTCGACTGCTACAGACCCTATAAAATAATGCTGTTATTTGGAGATCTGGGGCACTTTATTCAAGTGGTTCGTCAACTTTGCCGTAGGGCAGTTTCTCGTGTCACGGACAACGAGGTATTCTCTGGAGTCTTCGCTGTGGTCACGGTGGTGAGCCAGAGTTGCGTACTCGCTCCCAATGCTAATGGACCCCTACCGTAAGGAGGGACGAGGATCGATATAAGCTTCCGAGCCGAGAAAAAAGTGTTCAACATACGTCTCTTGAAAGCATATTCACGGGCATCAAAAGTCGGTGTCTACGACCTACTTTGCGCAGATGACTGCAGGCTAAATAAGATAATGGAAGAAGACCTACAACGGAGTGTAGCCCTCTTCGCTCCAAATTTCTCTTGCTTCGAATTGGCTATTAACACTGATAATACGGTGGTCATACCGATACAGGCGCCCAGCGCCTAAAATGCGCCACTAAAGGAATTTGTCTGACTTAGAAGTACCGAGGCTCACGGTGACTAAATGCGTTTTACCAGTCTTACCCGTGCATGACTAACATATGCACTCTCCAGGTTATTGTGGTTTCCCATGACGACTTGCCGAAAACATATGTTTGCGAAATGTCTTTTGTCGGAATGTTGTAAGTACGATAGTTTTGTTTAGGAATGTGGTCACCTTCGTTTTTAATGACAGCAGTCCAAAGGTAAGACAATTTTTTGATAGCACATTCAAAGGCATTTACTTATTTCCCAGAGACAATATCCGGAAGACTGTTTTCAACCTCACCCCTGTTTCTGAATATTTTGTCCCCTAGAAGTTATTCTAGTAACCGGAATAAAAGGAAATTCGGGGATGTTCAATCGATGAATATAGAGTGTAAAAAGTCCCCCCTTCTTACGGTCTTATCATTTCCTGGGTTTGATTTCCGGCATGTGATCCTGCATTGTGGTGTTTGAGTATAACATATTTCCAATTCATTATAGTAGTACCCTTTACTCGCCATTTTTCTTGTACATGAGTCATTTGGTCACAATAAATATCGACGTTGATCGTCTTTCCACATTTCAGTAATTCACGGTTGATGATGCCTTACATTTCCCATCAAACAAAGGACAATGGTTACTATGGAGGAAGTTCTGGTTTTGGAGGTGACACTGGCTTTTCGTCGCGCGATAACCGCTGTTTTGTTCGTTTTCTGGTATGATGGTTACACATTTTTTATCATACATAACAGTACAATGCAGAAATGACAGGTTGTTATTCCCGGTGTTATGATCCGAAAAAAGGTGGAGCAAAAAAAGAGACGGTTTGGAGAACAACCACTTTATTGACAATCTGCGAACACGAGGGGTTACAACTCGCCTTGTTTATACTGGCCCTGTATGCGTTCTGGAACATTTCGACCAATGGCGTGCCAGCTGCTGAGAGCGTTCTAGAATGTTTCTGCCTATAGAGTGCCGGTCGCGAATTGGCCTCCGCGTGCGTGAGAATCTTTCCGCGGAAAAGTCTCGTGTCCAACCAGCCATTGATTGGGTCGCAACCGTGAGCAAAGCTGCCACACGTTCTCGACACTGCAGTACACGCCGGTCGGCCGTCTAGCTTCACGCGTGTATAATACCGCCTGTTTAGTCCTCTGTTTAGCGCGTGATCGAGTCTTCTTTTTGCCTTAGGCCGTGATTCGACGCCACTAGCGCTCTCTACAACATCCGCTAAGAAGATTGCTGCAGATGGTGGAACACTGTTTTCGAACCTCAGTTATATGACCCTGTTGAACCCAGATTCTCTTTTTGCATGCTTTTCCAATTCATCTACGACAAATCTCCGGTACTTTGACGTAGATTCGGTTCAAAAGTTTCACGAGTAATGCGACAACAATCACATTGAGGAACGGAATGATGAATGATGAAACAAAACAGCTGTCAGGTATGCAACAGTTGGTTAACTCACATTTCACAGTGATGTAAAAAGGCAATTCCTTTCCCAACTCTCTAATACCATTTCGAGGAATATAAAAATTGATGACGAAGTGGCCTATCAGATCTCCAAAGAAAACTAAGCTTCCGGCCCGCTACGACCCTCACTTTGGAACCACATAAGAATTCAACTTGACGCAAAGCTTGAAAGTAAAATAATAGGCTGACAAGCCTCAAGCGTCATTGTTCCACAAGGACAACACCCAACCTTTTATTTTGTTCTCAATGTTACCGAATCCTTTGCGCACGAATCAGCCTCATCGGATTTCCTCAGACCCACTGCAATAACGACACGACGGCTTCAATTAATTCCAGCGAAAAAACATCCACCGCCTCACTTGTCGCCAACCCCATGACACCCACTTCGACGATGATCACGATCACGACGATCGTCGGCGAGAAGAGTCTCGATGTCTCGCCGTCGCCTCTTATCCCTACCGTCAATAAAAAAACCCCCGCGGCGACGACAACCACCGCTCGAAATCCCCACTACCAGTGAAAACACTCCTGACATCTCGTCCACAACTGTACGCACATTTAAATCCGTTTTGATTTGCTCAGTTACAATACGCATTTTGAAGAACATGAAAAAACTTCGAATAAGACATAGAACAAGCATGTGCATTTTTACCTACTGACGACTATGTTCTTATTTACTAGTTTGTAACTATGAATTGCATTTTGTGTAGATTCTGCCTACGTCCTCTAAAATTCGTATGTACCTTTATATCTACTTGCTTTAATGGGAACCCGACGGGTCTTTATTAAAAAAATTATTTAACTGTTGGAATACTGCTATCTTTGTTTCTTGGATAGCCTACCTACTGCCCAACAAATGGTGACCCCTCGTTTTCATTGCGCTTTCAAGTGCATTGACTTACTAATCATTTCCAGGCAACCGCGCCTTTTTTGTCAGTCCGTTTTCGATTGACAAAATTCGTCGTTTTTAACCAATAACAGAACTGCATTTCCAAGCCGCCGAAAAAGCGACCTCACCTGACCTTTGACTAAATCATGTCCAACGATAATTTCGCGCAACCAGTTACTTGCATTTACACATCGGACCTTCCAGCCAGCTGGCTTAGCGACATAGCCCTTTGGCTGCGTACAGTTGAATCTCGTTTTTCTCTGCGTCAAATCACGAAGGGGGAGACGAAATTTCATTATCTCATGGCCGCATTGCCACTGGAGATTGCAACAGACATCCGTCAGAAACTCCTTATATTACGCTAAAGGAGGCTGTACTCTCCCGTGTTTCGCTATCAACACAAAAACGCCTTCGGCGTTTAATTTCTGGAGAGCATCTTGGTGATAAGAACGCAACTCAGCCTCTTGGACGCCTGGAGCATTAGCTGAGGGACAACAACTAGACGGCACCATCGAAAGACAATAAAAAAGTACCAGATGCATGTAACACACCAGCCGGCAACTGCTTTACGCACACAGTTTGTACACCCTAAGGACAGGGTTGGCTACCTCGAAAAAAAGGCGTTGTCAATGAAATCCCATGTTCCAGTTGTGATGCCGTCTATTGTCGCCAAAATGGGAAATCTGTCTCAACCCGTATACATGAACATCAGTTAGCGGTAAAGAAACGGGACCATCTATCCCAGGTGGCCACTCACACACTGGACACTGGGCGCTAATTTGCATTGAAAAACAGTCGCATTATTGGCGCCTGCAAAATGAAGAAAGGTTGTGAATTCCCGGAGACAATACACTCAGATGACGCATGCATCAACTGGCATATCGATTTACAATCCGCATACAAAATCGGTAAGGATAGATTCAAAATGACTCAACCACTCCCGAGAAGATGACTTTGACCAATCATAGAATCGTTTTTCAGACTCGTTCTAGAAGTTTATTGTTTTTACACCCCCCCTTTCTGAGGACAAGTCGAGGAACCAGTCTCGAAAAATTACAAAATCAATTTTACTATTTCCCAAAGAATTTAATCTTCCTAATGTATATATATACTTATCAGGAATGGGCGCACACCGATCTATTGGCTTCACGAAGCAAAAAAGCTCCGTATGTGTGGCAAAGGTCACGAAAAGGCAACCAATTACCAGGCCGAAGTCGGCCAAGTCATAAAAGCAGCAAGGAGGGAGGACAGAGAATGCGGGTAGATTGATACAGTACTGTTTCGGGCTTATTGTGCCTTCATTCAGCCAATCATAACCCTGACCACCAGCAACTGGAACCAGAAACACAAACATGCCTTTTCGTGACCTTTGCCATCCATACGGAGCTTGCTTGCTTCGTAAAGCCAATAGATCGGTGTACGCCCATTCCTGATTGAATAAATACTCCATCTGCAGCGACAGAAAATGACAGGTGGCGAGGCACTGATGAACTTTGGTTCGATGAATTGCTTATGACCCATCTGGTAGACCCCAGTGGTGTATCAACTGCGCCAGGTGCGTCTGTGCACACGTTTGTGTTTCTGGTCTCAGCTGCTGGTGGTCAGTGTTATGATTGGCTGAATGAAGGCACAATAAGCCCGAAACAGTACTGTATAAATCTACCCGTATTCCCTGTCCTCCCTCCTCGCTGATATATATTTATATATATTATATCCGTCCTTGTTCCACCTTAAAATTTTCTTTGTACCAAACGGTGTAAGTTTTTACTTTTTTGTGAAAAATATGCGCCGAGCTATGCAAATTGATTGGAATATTAGCAAAAAAATTGGCAAATTTCTCGCATTATGCCCCGACGACTGCACAGAAGAGAAAGAAGGCCACGTCTGGGAACAAACTCTTTATCCTGTCATCTCACGAAAACTTTAACCGAAATTGTGAATTGTGTTTCCAGTTCAAAAGATGACATAAGTAGGGTTGTTTTGTTAATCATTGTGTTGCATACTCTTAACATATTCCATTCAGGTCAGGAAGCCGACTTTTAACCAAGCCTATTATCGATCGCTTGCGCGAGCGACATTCAGTAAAAAGGACTACTTAAGTAGCATTATCTTTCTCACTGACTTTCGGCACACCTACATATTCAAAAATATATCTTATAGAAATCATCCATAAAAATATTCGTTCGTTTACTCAGTTGGTAGCAAATTAGGTCTTCTTTAACTTTAATACTTTGAGGAAAACGTATCTTTCGGTTTTAAAAAGTGCCCCCTCATACAGCATCACACCAGCACATTTATTGATGCTGTTTATAAAGCGAACAATGTGGTCCGCTTCCATTACAACATTTTATGAGTCCTACATTTTAACATTATGCGACAGGATAACAACTACGACAAAATTTCATTAGACAGCGTGTCTATTGTAATGTCAACGATCTGTAACTCACCTTATTAACTCGACTCCTAACGGTACTACTAACCCCTGCTATGCTGTTTCTTGCGCAATAAGCCCCTCGTGGAATTATCGAACAGTCATTGGTTGAGCTGTACGTGTGAGCAAAGGCATCACGCTTGATCGATGATACAGCTCTCGCTGTTTGGTTGTCTGGTTCCGCGCGTGAATTTTGCAACCAGCTTGGGCTGTTTTAACTTGTTTGGTTGCGTTTTCCTGTCGTTTAGGTCCTGACTCCATATTGCGCACGTTCTCCACAACATGGTCGTGAGACGGACTGTACATACAACTGTTGAAGTGGAAAAACCTTGCCAAACAACTTTGCCCCATCCCTCTTTTCAGTGTTTCCGTTGACCTTGGTGGCAGTCGTCAGTCGTGAGGCCAGGTTGTCTAGGGTCCGATAGGGAAGCTGGAGTCCAGTTCACCCGCAGATCGATTGTTCACAGGATATCTATCCGGTTCACCCGATTATTGACAGGAAAACGAGGTTGAAGGGTGATTTCACCCTTGAACATGTACAGCCCTAAGAGATAAGGAACAAATCACTCACTTAGACTTCGCCTGTTTAATGTGAACAATTTTGTTGCGTACTTTAACGTCAGGTCGGTATCCGACACCGGGTTTTAGGTTATGGCGGTTCATTACGTGAAGCTCGTAGGATTCGCTTGTACGGCAATATGTGTAATGTTCAAAACACGTCGTGATCGGTTAGCGGTCTCTTGTGAGAGCGGAGACATGTGTCGGTTGTCACCAGACTGTTTCGTAACTTCGCCACTGCCGAAAATCTCATCACTCGCCCCCCATGTTCGATGATCTGGGCAAGCGCTTTGCTGGCAACTAACGCCCGCTTTCAACTTCATTCGCACCTCCGTCCTCTCTACAGACTAAACCCGATCATATTGGTGTTTCCCGTCCACTAGTACTTTTCTGATCTTGAAAATGGAGTTATGATGGTTAACTAAACGATTTCCGCCAAGTTCTGCATGCCCCAAACGTTCAAATGAGGGTCTGCCTTTTAACAACATTGAATGTATAGATGTTACAGAATCAGGAAGTGCTTACCAAAATTTTTAAATGGGCTTTCGATGAAAAAAACCATGGAGAGGTTGTACTTCGTTTAATCGTGCAGCATAATCTCAATATAATTTAATAATGACAGGATGTCGGCTCTTGGATCTAACTGTTTTCGTCAGTTTCAAAACTCGATTCAGCACAAAAGGGGTGAATTTAGTAGTATACATCTTGCCATTAATCTTCGATGCCCTTATGGATTCAAATATACCTTATAGAAAACGTAATCAAGCATAACTTCTCTTGCACCCATTTGGTAGGCAATCACGAGGTCTTCAGATTTTCTGCTCAAAGGAAAATTATGTTCCGGTTTTAAAAAAGCTTAAATTAAGAGATTTTCGAAGATCTCGAAATGTCTGTAATGGCCCCACTCGAGAGCCTGATGCAACATTGCTCCGGTCGCCAATGGTGCATCTCGAACGTGCGCATCGGTGGCAATTTCGTTCTCGTACGATCACGGCTGTCTAAACCAGCCAATAATCTTCAAGGCTGACTCATAAGTGCTCCCACGTAAGGCGTTGTGACCTACTTCCCACTGTCACTCGGGGCGCCAGATGTGTTCTCGCTCGGCTGTCAACTTATTGCAACCGGTTTTCTACTCTATCTGTACAGAATACAGTATCCGCTCAACTATCGTCCAACAGCTCTTTCAATTCGGGAACTAACATGAAGGTGAAAGTGGTTACGTCCTCACGTTGCTTCGACTGGCGAGCCATATCCATCCAGATAACATCGTATTTGTAAAGTTTTTTTGTTTTTTAGGAAGACGTAGTCCACATCGATCGCAAGGTTTTATGAGCCCAATGTGTTATAGTCTAAATGGCGTTGAAGAATTCATAATTCTCCTTACATGGAAAGTATGCAGCTTGTAGACTGCAGACCCCAGACGTAAATGCGACGACAGATCAAGTGTAAAATTATTTATAAAATGAAAATTTCTTTTTGAAAACTGAGAATGTCTTCTTTGAGTGTAAACTATAAAAAGCACCCGATTGGCTACCAAGTGAGGATAAAAAAGAATATTTGAGCATATTTTATATAAAATATATTTAAATTTATATGGGCGTCTAAAATTAATGGGAAAACTCGAATCAATTTTCAGTTGAAATAATAACTGTTGATGGCCGAAACGAGGTACATTTAAAATCCGGCAACGCAGCGTGGCTGAAATATTTTAGGAACATACTGCCCGATAATCAATATAACAACCGTCATTTAAGTAATCCTTCTTATTGAAAACAAACTTAACAGGGTCCTAATTAACATCCAACGAAATTAGTCACTGACTGAACATGACGTTTGCGAACCAAATTAAAGAGGTCCTATGAATTTGTCTTATTGTTACTCAGAATATTTTTCAAATGTTCCACACTACTGAATCGGGAAGCAGTAGTAGTGAAGTGAGATGTTGGCAGTTTTGGCAGAGCTGAAGATCATGAGAGCAGTTTGAGGTGAAGTAGTAAGGCAAGGCTTCTCGCGCGGTTAGTTGAGTTGCCTGAGAAGCCATGGATAACCACATGTCTGTTAATAAGGATCGTTTTCTTGGTCTGGACTTGAGGACGGGATTATAAAGGCAATCAGCAAGTTTTCAACGTCTTTACAGTCGGTAAGAATCCTTAATGCGCCTAAGGTACTAAAATGTCCAGTAAAACAGCCTACATGCCTGGCACCTAGGCTGTTTTACTGTACGAGACAAATATTTTCCAATCGCTTCCCGCATGATGTCAGGGTCAGGTTAAGGAGGACTTTTGAGCATTGAAAGTGCGGTCCACACATGTCCTCCTTCTTTACGCAGCAGGAACAGAATTTATGCAGCAGTTCCACCGGCTAGGGAGCCTTTAAAGATCTTGATAAAAATATAAATAAGGATAACATCGATCTTGTGTGATGAAGAACCTGTTCACATGTGGGTGACCTTGCGGTCACGCCTAGGGAGGATATGGCTGGTGTTAGTCTTATGGTAAGGATTAGGTACGCACCCGGAATTTAGCGCGATGTCACCCGTAGTCCATCTTTCCATATCCGACCCATATTTCTAAAGGGCGATTTTAAGATTCAAATTGGCAAAGTTGAGAGATCCGGGTTGATTATTTGAAGAAGAATATATGCTCATCAGAACAGGTTTATTTTGATGCTGACGTTTTGAAGATCTTGGTTGGCTTTCCATTGTCAAAGCATAAAATGCACTTAATCGACCAGAAATCCCAAGTGGCATGTAGTGTTGGTCGGCCTCATGCTGATCGATTTTCCTCTCCTCTCGCTGCCTCGGTCTCTCGGAGGATGGTTGACGGGCGTTTTGTCTGCGTGCTCTGTGAGTCACCACCCCGTAGGGGGGAGCTGATTGAACCAGTGTCGAGTGGTCGGTCTGACGGTTCTTGTTCTTCTTCACCGAGTAAACTCGCCGTCGAGCTGTCTCCAATGGCCTTCTTAAGTCCGGTGTGGTTGTTTGGTCCAGAGCTCTACGATTGTGATGACGTACGACTTTGTAAGCTGCAGGAAGGTCCAGATGCCTGTTGATGGAATGGGCATCGGAGAACCACGCCTCGAGATTTAGCCGTTCTGCTTTTGTGTTGCGCCGGCCTAAGATGGTAGCTCGCTGGAGATCGAAAGTATACCCGGTTTCTCCTAAATGTGTAGCTAATTGAGAGTTTGGGTCTAATCCCCGAGTAGCCGATTTGTGCTCTTGTAGGCGAGTCTGCAATTTCCGCCTGATTTTTCCCACATAGTCGCAGTCGCCCTCATTGCATTTCATTTTGTAAATAACTGCTGAGGTTTCGGCGAGTGGTAATGGGTCCTTAGGTTGCATCAGACGGCGTCGAATTGTTGCCTGGGGTCCGTGGGCTATGCCTACTCTGGCAGGTTGTAACAATCGAGAGACCGCCTCAGATTAATCTAGTTACCCGTCCTAACAGTCAATAAGCAGTCTTCTGTTTACATGAACATACCTTGAGTGTGTTTTGGTCTTTAAATGTGGGAAGAAAGAAGTTGAGGCAAAAACTGTTCGGTTCGACATTTGGATGTATGAAGCTTTGACAAAGAATTCTCTGTCCTGGCGGTTACAGATGCATATGCGAAGGTTGCGGGCAAAATATGGGTTATCAGCCCCCCTATCACCAAAAATATTTATCCACACCACATGAAGTGCTTAAATAAACTCAAATCAGTGTTCAAAACCGGACATTGCAAGTGCAGCGGATGCTGACTTTGTGTTTGCATTCAAATTTAACGCTAAGGATATCAGCACTCTGGGGACAATTTACTTGACCACGGTGCTATAAACACGCTCATTAACCTTTGCTTAAAACGAAAACCTTTCAAACTGTCAAAGTAGCTAGAGTGTTTACGCCGAGAATATTTCAGAGAACGCCTTGATCACTGAAGTCACCTAATAATAAGCATGTGACGCGCGTACCTTTATCAATCAGACGGAGTTGGTTCATGCTATGACTTAAATTATTCCTAATTATCAATCTGAATCTCAGAATGCGGTCGATTTCCACGCGAATGTGCCAATCAAGTTGAAAGTAATGAGCCCAATGTAATTCTACCGATTGCTTGCATTATTATGGTTCTGACTGTTGAACTTTCCCAACTTCCTTTGACAGAAGCTAGGGTTTAGTAGTTTTTGTCGCTGTAAATCAAAAAACTGCGTTGAAACAGTGTCACAAGCGAATACTGAGGAAATAACAAGTGACTGTGTAAGCCGCGAAAAGCCAACTTCTTATTTTATTTGATTCCCAACACTAAATAGACAACGGCTTCCTTTTGATGACATTTCAAAGATCATCATTTGAGTTTCACTGTCCGTAATACTACTTTCTGACTGTTCATCCGTTTCACTTTATATACATATGTGAAATGTGATTCTACCGATTGCCTTCATTATTATGATTCAGACTGTTGAACTTTCCCAAGCCCTCTTGACAGAGGTTTGGGTTTAGTAGTTTTTGTCACGGTAAATTAAAAAACTGGGTTTAAACTGTGTCACAGGCGAATACTGAGGAAACAACAAGTGAATGTGTGAGTAGCGAAGATAAGACTTCTTATTTTGTTTGATTCTCAACACCAAATAGACAACGGCTGGCTTTTGATGACATTTTAAGGATCATCATTTGAGTTCTACTGTCCGTAATACTACTTTCTGACTGTTCATCCGTTTCACTTTATATATTTACATGTGAAATGGGTTGTGGTACTGTTTTTAATAAATGACAATTATTTACCGGTAGATAAGAGTTTGGAATTTTGAGACTGGAAACCGGAGCGCTAGATACCACTTCGTATCTCCGTACTCTGTATCATCAACAAGTGATTCTTGTTCAGTTCGCGTTTATTCTTTTTTGGCGGTTCTTTTAGAAAAAATGCATCTTGAAGAGAATCGATTTCTACAGTAAAGCGAACAAAAGCAAAAATATGACTATCAGGTCTTTCTTAATGTATTTGTTTTTCAGAAGGCGATTTGGTAAGCATATATTTGTTTCTCCATAATTTTTAGCCAGGCCTTAGCATTTCCATGGTTGCAGAACAAAGTAAAACACGCGGACAGTTCGCGTGGGGCAACAGCTGCACAATGACGGTGGGGCGAACCCCCCTAAAGTTACCTGATATCGGCAGAATAACTGTTTTAGGCCATGGAAAGTGCGGGGTATACATGGAGTGCTTTGCGCAGACAGAGTTGTTTCGTGTAACCAAACAGCAGTTACTGCGGCAGTTTGCACTGGCGCACATTCGGGCAGACACAGTGGTTCAGGCTTCATTTGAACCTGCAGTCCGTCGCCTGATACAACACACGCTACTTGGACTCAAGGACATCGTGGTTAGCACGCGACATGATCTCTTCAATGTCCACGGCCACCTTAGGCGGAAACTCGGAATTCAGCGCGTAAAGAACGTCTCAGTTACATTTTAAAAGTCCAGCATTCTGTTATCTTTGGTCTGATCCTGTTATTCCGGACTTAAATTGGATACTGTGTCGCTTTGAGTACACACACCATTTAGATGCCACGACATCGTCAAAACATATCCCGCGCCTGGAATGCTCTTGCGGATACGCAAGTCTGATTGAATGAAAACTCCGATTGGGCATAAATGAGCATGAACTACCTCTGCTACGGCGACCGAATACCAAAATTTGATGACCACACTTTCGAAACTAATACGAGTGAGACACCGCGGAAGTTCACTTAAGCCGGAACGTCCTATAAAAACTCATTCAGCCGACATATTTCGTTTCGCACAAGCTGCATCACTGCCAATTGACAAACACTTGAGGGAGCTTGACAGTTCAGAAGAATCACCGGGGTATGCTGGTACACAACCACTCTCTTCCCTCCTTACACTAACGGGTGTCAAGGGCTCAAATAAAAACATCCACTGAAATAATCGCATCTACTGTTTATTAAAGATGCTCATTCCCGGGTACAGAAGTCTTTCCTACGTAGCCAAGGTTATTCTTTCGGCAGCTTTGGGTAATATCAGGAGAAGTATAGTGGTATACAACTTACTCCCTTCTCCACTCCTCCACCCTACCCAGGTTCTCCTTATAAGACCAGCTAGTCAATAGAATACACCGGACCTCCGTTTGCCTATTAGTCAGAGGCCTTAACCAGAACAGTAAAAGATATCCCGATAGAATAGCAAGAAAGCAATAAGCATTGTGTCAGAAAAAGACCTCCTACAGTAGATGGGTACTTTCGATATATTCTACATCTTTTTTAGTTCACCGGTCTCCGCCTTTGTGGCCTTGTCAGCGCTGTCCATGGTCCTTTTCGGACCTCCGAGCTCATACTCTGCGGATGGCTGTTGGAAGTGTTGAAAAGCGGGTTCTCTAAAACCGCGAAAGCCCTGGAATCCTGGGAATCCCTGGTGCATCCGTCCTCGTCCGAAGTGATCGAAGCGTTCGGGTTCGCCGCGCCAATTTTCGTGGGGGAATGGGCCCTGATTGGGATGGTACTGCGGACGCTCCATGAAATGGGGTTCTGACCTCATAAATTGCGGTCCGGGACCGTAAAAACGTTCCTCATTTGGGTATACAGAAAGTATTTCATCTCCATGGTAACGTGGGTATTCACCGAACTCCTGCGGTTTCTGGAAATAGAAACCCGGGTGGTCCTGTTCTCTCATCCAATGCCCATCTCTCTGTGGGTAGCCGGCGGCCAAGGCAATGCAAAAAACTGCAACGCAAAGTATCTGTGCAAACAGCATGGCGGTTAAGCGTCTCACTAAACTTGTCCCTCCAACGCTTATAACCAGTTAAGCTCGAACATGTCGTGATTCTATTGGTTATTTGAGCAGATGCAAAAATCGATCCAATCAGATGTTTAATCGATGACCTCTGACATGTGCCAACTCTGGGTCCTATAAACACGCTTTTGCTTACTGATAAAGAATTCCATGGATTTTCCGCTGCCTGGAAGACTAAGGAAAAAATTTGAAGGCTACGAAAATGACGACAACTTTGTATCCTAAATTAATTGTTGGCTTCTAAAAGGGGCACGCTACCACTTGGCAATATTTGAGATAGATCTGAATAGCAGGTGTACGTACAACATTTTCTTGGGCACTAAGATGACCTTGTTACCGCAGTTCGGCATTTCTAAATGTTGTCAGCGAACTTAAAATTTCCTCGTTTCGATGGAGAAAGGGAGATGTTAAAATGAGAACCGATATAAAAACTGCACTCATGATCGTACTCAAGGTGTACATTTACTTTACGAAGGCTATCCTTCGGATGTAAAACGCGAGCATGCTAGTTAGTAGTAAAACCTGACGATACTTTGAATCTGTTGATAAAGCTGCTCCCGAACAATAGTTAGCCCGATTTTCTTTTGAAAGTCAGCCTCCTTGTGTGTGGGGGGGGGACGTTCATAGTTTCATAGAAGGGACCGTTCTCATAGTGATTATATTTAGTTCAATTGAACCAAATAATATAATTACTACTTTTCTATACTTTCTAGTAAAACCATTTAGTTTAAACCCTCTGAACTCCATGAGACAGGACGACACTAAGGAAACGGTGGGAAGGAAGAAGTGGGAGGAGGGAACGGTGGAATAAATGATAA
>CACRXP010000053.1:1368691-1420126 GCA_902702965.1 Spirometra erinaceieuropaei | reverse complement strand
CAATTCAGGGGTCCCTATCAACCCCACAACAACATCGTCTACATGCCCCAATACAATAATCAACCAATCATGATGCACGCCTATCCACCCAGTGCACCAGTCTCTCAGAGGATACCGGAGGATCTTGTGGCAGGCAGGTTCTCGTCATCGACCGGAAAGTCGGAAGGTGAGGCGCAGAAAGGGGTGACTGAAGCGATGAAGACGGAGGAGGCGGTGACTACGCCGTCCTTCCTGCCCGAACTGGATCAGTGGTTCAAGGAGCATGCAGCCGAGTTGGAGGCTAACAAGACCGCAAAGGAGCAGGCCGATTCGGGTTCAAAGTTGGCTGACTTTGTCAAGAAATATGGACCGGCAATTTATGAGAAACTAAAGGCGGTTCAGACTGAAAAACCAAGTCAGTAACCGACAGGGAGAGCTTTACTATCCATCTCGAGCGCATCATTGTGCTCTCGAAATATATCTATATATAACAGTCCAGTTGTGGTTTATTTAATCATCAGGTAAACAGAAGTTCCTGTGCAATGTGATGGGGAAAAGAAACAGATAACATCCGGTTCTCATTATGCAAATTCAAGGTATTAAAAGTTTAGAGAAAAAATAACTGAAGCTTTCTATATAAAACGTCCGCTGAAACAGCCTTCCACTCATAGCCGACACTTCCGTGTGCTGTAGCAACACTCGGATTATTCGGTTAAGGACTATAGCTCGATGAAATTTAGGCAAGTCACTCACCCTCTTCTGTTTACTACAATACAAAAATAAGTATAACACAGCGAAAACAGCGGTTTATTTAAAACGCCCCCTCCTAAGACCACCACCAGAAGATAGGATCTTGCGCACCACTTCAAAAAACCGGCAGTGGAAGTTGATAATAATGCATTTTCAGGTTGAGTTTTCAATTTGCGACTGCTTTCTAGCAGAGCGTAAGGTTCCGAGGATGGTATAAGGCGGCAATTGTGGAAAACTCCTGTTGTTTTCAAGAGGAGGCGACTGCAACCCGCCTTGATAGGGCACGTAAATTGTTACTGATTTATTACTAGTAACAAATAAAATGGGACAAAAAACTGCGGCCCCTCATTGTTGTTCGCCTATGCTGTCTGCGTAGCATTTTACTCGTGCACATTTAAATAGATGGACAAATAGTCAGTTTTTACTTAAGTACTCAAAAGAGTATTTTATTACTTAAATTTCTCCTATCATTGGAAAACGGTAGACAGGAGTGGAATGAGTTAAGCAGATGCGGAGCGTGTCTCGTTTGCTATGAGATGCCTCACGTGCAGTTAACGATTAGGTTCACGAAGCAACGCTGGTAATTGGCTCCTGGGACAGATTAACCCGCGGTACTCTCAAATGCCTCAAAAAAGGATGCACAGCTTCCGGAGAATATTGTCAGAAAAATGACTATTGAAACGACAGTAGCCAAATAACGTGATCAATTATAACAAGTTTTGGGTACAACACCATCCCTGGATTCGGTTGTGCAACACAACATGCAACAAGTACATGTCTTGTTATCTATGCGGTATGGTTAGAGGTCAGTTGCAGAGGATCGCAGTCACGAAGATCTTTATCGGAATGGGGTGGTTTGACTCGCAAGTAGCCATCCAAAAGGGACTTAGTTCCGCGGATGCCACATTAAGAGAACGTTTTTTAGCCTGGCAAAATCGTACACACAAGAGCGTGCCTGAGGAAACCAGCTTCCTAACCGGGCAAGAAAAATCCCGTTGTATTCACATAGGGCCTCGCAGGACGCTACACTAAAGTCGTTGGAACCAAGGCAATATGCGGGAGCACGGAAGCCCGCAGGACTGACGACAATACACGACAAGTTGAATTTGGAGCGCATGTGCCTCCTAATCTCTGCGAGGGCGGATGGGCACTCGTATTACAGTTACGTATGTAGACATGCCAAGCAAGAAGGGAGCCCTCACTGTTATGGTTAAGATCTTGATTGATCCCATCCCGTTACCAACGACAACGAACGTTGCGCCATAGGACGCGCCGCATATTATACGTGAGCGGCTCACTTCATAAGGCTTTTGACATACTGTAGGTGGGCTAACTCACGAAATGTCAATTGAAATTTCGAACGGCGTTTTTGTTTAGAAAAAATTAATTAAGTAGGGCTGTATATCTAATCAGTTTACAGCGTAATTCTATAATAATTTAGTTACCTCAGGATGCCGGCTTTCGGACGAACTTCCTTCCGACTGCATGCAACAACAACACTCTCTAAAAAATGACTACTTGATTAGCATGCAATTTTCTCATTGATTTTCTATGTCCTTAAAAATTCAACTACATCTTATGGAAAACATACACAAACATGTTCATCCTTTCACTCATTCGGTAGAAGATTACATCTTCTTCCAATTTTATACTTGAAAGAGAGAGATAATTCGGTTTTAAAAAAGTTTCAAATTGTGAGACTTTTTACTGCCGTGAAATGGCTGTTCATACATCGTCATGTCTCTGCATTTACTAATGTGACATGTAAAGTTAACAATATGGATCGAATCCAATGCTGAATTTTATGAATTCCATATGGTCTCCTCTTAAAAGCGTAGACAAATGGGTGGTTTTCCATAGGCGGAAAATACAGGGCTTGTAGTGTGCAAACCCTGAATGCAAGTGTGACGGCAGAGCGGGTTCAAAATTATTCGGGGATTGGAAGAGTTTTTGAAAACCGAATCACACACTTCCTTCGAGTATAAAATTGGAGGAAGACGTAATTTTCTACCGAATGAGCGAGAGAATTGATATTTTTATGTGTGTTTTCCATGAAATATTATTGACTTTTTAAGGACATCGAAAATTAATGAGAAAATTGCATGCCGCTTAAGCAGTCATTTTTACAGAGTATTGTTTTCGCATGCATCCGGAGGGAAGTTCGTTCGAAAGCCGGCATCCTGAGGTAACTGCATTATTATAGAATTATGTTGCAGGCTGGCACGTTTTCGAACCGAAAACGCATTTCGGAATTTCAGTTGATATTTCATGAGTTTGCCCACCTACTATACAGATTATCGGTAACGATAGTAAAATAGCTCTCTGCGTTTGGCCTGTTTTATTCTTAGTGAGCAGCTTACTTTACATATTTACGAGCAAAAGAAGCGAACACCGATGGGCTCCCCGCTGTCTGGACTTATTGCCGAGGTTGTTCTGCAGAGGCTCGAGCGAGTGGTCTTCCGTTCATACTCCCCAAAATTCTGGGCCAGATACGTCGACGACACATTTGTCGGGACTTCAAGGTCTTGTTGAACTCAAAATATCCCGACATCCAATTTACAATGGTAGAGGAGAACAACAACCAGTTGCCCTTCCTTGAAGTGGACGTCACAAGGCTGGCTAATGGGGAGATCAGAACTACGATATACCAAAAGGCATCGAGTACTAGACGCATCCTCTAATTCCGGAGTAAACACCCCAATGGTCACAAACGCAGTTGTGTCAGAGTTCCTTTCCAACGAGTTAAAACACATTGTAATGACAACAACGGGAGAAGGGGGAAGCGAAATACCTACATTCCCTATTCACAGCCAATGCTTACCCACGATACTTCATACCTGAGTGCCGAAGAGGACTTAACTGCGAACGATCTAGCGATGAGAAGCCAAAGTTCTGGCTCGCAATCCCCTACATGAGGAATGTATCTGAGGCGACAGCAAGAATCCCGAGCCCTTTTAGGATTAGGGTGACCCATAAACCGGAATCCACTATCAGGCAGCATATAATGAGGCCCAAAGACCAGCTACCCGCAACGGAACAACCAGCAGTGGTCTACAGCATACCATGCCAACATTGCAGTGCGAGGTATGTTGGTGAAACGGGCAAACGCCTCTGCACAAGATTGCGCGAGCACCAGCCTGCATTTAACCGCGAGGATAAGCTGTCACTGGTATATGGTCACATACAACAGGAGAAACACAGTTTCGCCCTTGGGGAGGCAAGCGTCATCGGCCGAGCCATCGACAAGATGGCCAGACTGGTTCTCGAAAGTTGGTCCTCAGTTGACACAATCAACAGAGCCATTGATCTTCATCTGGCCTATCAGGCGCTACGTACGAGGCTCCAGTCAGTTCGGACGGGGCCGACAGCACTGGCGGCTCTCTCAACAGTTGTCACCTTCACTGCAGGGGGAGTGAGCCAGCCGGGGGTCAGACGACCGACGCCAGACATCGACCCACCGACGCGCCCAAACTACCGACCGCGATTCCCACATGCAACGGCGGCTGATTAGCTCGTCAGATTATGCGGGGAGGACCCACGGGCACACGAACCTAGCAGCGATGACGGCGGCCGGGCAGGGAGCAGAGGTCACACGAACGCCCCAGCGGTCGACCACGGAGATACCAATCGCCCGCCAGCAAGCAGGTCAGAGTTCGTGTATCAGGCATGTCTATAACACGAGGCAGGCGGCGAGAAATAAGAACTCTGAGCTTGCAGGAACCAACACCATACCACTACTCTGATGATGGAAACGAGGAAGTTTCCGAAACCTCAGCACCAACACAGTGTGTTCCATGGAATCACCGTTTTTTCTTCTTCGTCTCTTTTTGGGGATGATGAATGGGATATACAGTAGGTTGGCTAACTCATAAAAATGTCAACCGAAATTTCAAAATGCGTTCTCGTTTCAAAAAGATTAATTAAGTAGAGTTGTAAAACTAATCATAATGCAGCATAAGTTTATAATGATCCACTTACCACAGGGTGTTGGCATTCGACTGGACTTGTTTCCGACTGCATGCAAGAACCATACTCTGCAAAATTGACTGCTTAAGTAGCAGGCAATTTTCCCATTGATTTCCGATGCCTTTGAAAATTCAATTATACTTCATGGAAAACATGCACAAAAATATTTTTTCTTTTACTTATTCGGTAGAAAATCATGTCTTATTCCAATTTTATACTCGAAAGAAGAGTATACTTCGGTTTTAAAATTTTTTTTTAATTCCCGAATAATTTTGAACCCGACCTGCTGTCGCACTTACAATCAGGGTTCCCAAACTACAAGCCGCATATTTTCCGCGTACTGAAAACCATGCATTTATCTACGGTATTAAGAGGAGGTCATATGGGGTTAGTAAAATTGGGCAGTGAATTTGAGCAGTATTGTTAACTTTACAAGCCACATTCGTATATGCAGATACGTGACGTTTTATGAACGGCCATTTCACGGCATTAATAAAATTCCACAATTAGACACTTTTCTGAAACCGAATAAGCGAAAGAATGAATATTTTTATATAATTTAATTTTGAAGGACATCGAAAAACAATGAGAAAATTACATGCTAAATAAGTAGTCATTTTTTGCAGATTAAACTTCTTGAATGCAGTCGGAAGGAAGTTCATTCGAAAACCGACACCCTGTGTTAACTGGATCATTATAAAATTTTGCAGCACTCTGATTGGTTCTCCAACTCTACTTAATTAATCTTTTCGAAACTTGAACATTTCATTTTATATGCAATATGTTATTACTGAATGTCCTCCAAACACACAAATCAGGGGAGCACTGATGTCCCATTACCACACCCTTCGACGCCGTATAAGGACAAAGTTGCAAAGCAAACTAAACCGGCGACTGTTCCGTTTAGCATCGGCTTTTGTGGAATGCATTGACAAAGCTTTAGAGCTCGAATAAAAAAAAGAAAAAGTAACCCTTAAGGGAATTACTGTCAGCATGACTGGTCGTTCTCGCGTCGCATGTGTTGAGCAAAAGCAATCAAGGCGCAACTGCAATGCTGTACGCCATAAAGTTTACCTTCTTAGTTTTGATCGCATCCTCCCTTTATCTTTGGATTTCCATCGTGGCCTTTTCCCAAGTGACCATGTATCAATTCATTGTTGTCTTCCAGTTTCCACTTCTGTAAAGCCAACAGTAAAGCGAACTTGTTGATTATGCCATGCAGACCAAGAATCAGTAAGCAACCTTACAAACACTCTCGCCTAACACAATATTATTTCAAATAACGATCCCAATCTTTTTTACTATTTATTAAAGTGAGTAACATGAGGATTTTTCGACCTAATTCTACTGAAGACGTTTAAACAGAGTGCTTCTTCCTGCACTGTCTCATATTTTCTTACAAACAGACTTAAAAAGCCCCGGAAATGGCCTAAAGATCCTTCCGTGAGCTCATTATCCGTTCACATAAGAATCGTTGAAATATCTGAATTGACTTCGAAAATGAGGTTCTCGCGAGAGAGGCGTAGAGAGTCTTTAGCTATTAATGAAGTGAATGCTTCTAAATCAGTTCCTCAGATCTTCCGTCAAAGATCATCAGCTAAGTCCCACTAAGTCATTTCGCTTTTGCTCAGTATCAATGATACTTTTATAAAAAGGGAGTCAAGCAAACCAGAAATGTTCGATTCAAACTTTGCCGAACATTTTACCATGGTGACTGACCCCATCCCTCCAATTTCTGCGTTGTCTGTTGCTTCCTTCACAACTATTAATTTTGCTCCTGAAAATATTCAGAGGCTGATTTGCCAGCTGACTAACTCGCACTCAGTAGGAACTGACGACATTCCGAACTCTGTCATTAAACATCTAAGAGATTTTCCTCCTCTGTGAAGCAAACTCTTTTCAGTCTCACCTGCGTCGCCAGTTTTTATGACCCGGACAGGAAGAGAGCCGGTTCGGAGGACAAGCACTTTATTGGTAACTTGCGGACACGAGGGATTACAAGTCGTAAGAAAGGTGCGCTATTTATATTGATTCCTGTGCGTTCTGGAACATTCCGTTCAGTGGCGTGCCAGTCGTTGAGGGCGTTCTAGAATGTTCCTGCCCGGGGCGTGCTGGTCGCTGATTGGCCACCGCGTGCGCGATAACCCCTTCCCTCCTCGCAGAAACATCTGGAATGTTCGACCAGCCATTGATTGGGCCGCACACGTGAGCAGAGCCACCACACGTGCCCGGCGCTTCAGTGCATGCCGGTCGGCCGTCTAACTTCACGCATGTCTCACGCCGCCGGCTTGGTCCCCTCTTCAGCGCCCTAGGCCGTGGCTCTACGCCGCTTGCACTCTCCATAACACTGACTATTAGAAAAATTATACTAATATTCCAGTATTTAAATCTGGATGACGCCCGGATGTTCCAAACTCTTGATGTGTCCATAAAACACCTTCTCTCGACAAAATCTTTGAAACTATTGTTGTCATGAACATTACTGACTTTCGTTTAGTTAAATCAACTTATTACCTCTTCCTAACATGGCTTTTTATCCGATCGCTCTTGTGAAACATGTCATATGTCGTTTCTCAATTTACATAGTTCTCTTCTTAATGGTTAATTATGCGTGGTAGTAAGTTATTTTGATTTTAACAAATCCTTTGATAAAGTGCCATATAGAAGACTCTTAAATAAATCAGAAGCTCTGGGACTTCGCGGTCCCCTCGTTCACTTTATCAAGTCTTACCTATGCAATCGTAAACAAAAGGTTTAAGGGGGTCTTCATTTTCCAGTGAGAGCCCAATTGTAAGTGGTGTCCTACAAGACACCCTGTTACGTCCTCTTTTGTTTTCGCTTTGCATTAATGATATCTCGTCGGCAGTTAAACATTCGTAACGTTTTACCTATGATGATGATCTCAAATGCGTATATTTACTAAACAAATCTACGACCCTTCATTGCCTGGGGCAAATCCATGCTGATTTGCCCGCTCTTTCCGCGTGGAGCTCAAAATGACTAATGGAATTCTCTCCATTCAAATGTCGCTATATATGTCTCGGGTGTGAAAGACTACCCCAACGAGTGGTCTTTCAAGGCACACCTATGATTGACTGTGCCATCATCAAGCTCTTGGGTTTAAGCTACTCCATTAATGTAGATATCTCGCCACACGCTGACGGAATTACGACCAAAGCTGTCCAGATTTGCGACTTTAATTTTTACAATTTCCGCCTTCCCGAAATCAAACTAAGGATTTATCGGATGTTTATATTTCCGATTCTCAAATATCTTTACCCTTTCTTTGGTTTGACGAGTGAGGCTAGTCATTCTAAGATTTAAAATGCCCAAAGGCGTTTTATTAGAGGACTTTTAAGTACGGCACATCCAAATAATTTCTATTGAAATAGATGCCATCTAACTAACCTAAAATTCCCATGGGTTCGAAGACTGGAAGCAGGCTTCTGTCTTCTCTTTCGCATTAATTGTAATTCAAATCTTCCTCGGGTTTCAGCCCTTTATCCCTAGTAGTCGCCCATACAATCTTCGCAAATCTTCCTTGATTATACCTCCTCCCGCTTCCTCCACCTATAAGCGTTCTCCTTACTTCGCTTCCAGGTATACTTTTCTCCGAAATAACCTTTCAATAGATATAAGATCGTCAGATAATCAGCATACTTTTAAAAAAGGTTCCGACTTTATCTGAATAGGGACTCGACTACATTTTTGTTTTCCTCATCTTTCCCGGGCAACGTTCCCTATGACATTGAGAAAGGGTCATCGGGAATTTAGGATGACGCCACCAAATTGCTGTGTCTGTTCCTATTTCCCGCCCAGTATGTGGTTTCGCTTTCTAGGATTTCTCATCAGAAGTGTCGACTTTTCAATCCATACATCCTTTCCTTAACACGATGCGATGTCCTCCACAACAAACCTCACATAAAAGTGACCAGGACCACGTTGATGCGCACGCTCTAAGAAATCGCCGTTTTGCTTATTGCCGACCCCCATCAGAAACAAAGTTTCGGCCTCGGAGATTTCGAGTCCTCACCATCGCTGTCAGTCCCACCTTCAGTCTGCTATCGCCTTACACCCTCCGTCTCTCAGCCTACCCTAGTGAAGAATTTACCCTGCTCCTCCGTACCCCTTAACAAACGACGATTTTCGAAGATTTTTGCGTGTTTTACTCATTTGACCCCCAGCGATCTGTTGACGATCGTGGCGGACTCCTCTGTTTTCCTCTTCTGCTAATATGTTGGTCAGTCAGCAAAGATGCATCGTGGCTGAACCTTCCACGCGCTTCGGTGACCGCCGCAGCCGTAGGTATTTTCTCCTAGCCCTGTCCCTTAGCGGATTATTGCCGCTCGCGTTGGGTCTCATATGTCTCGCCACCCTGACGCTTGCGTCTGTTGCCAACCCAAAAATGTTAGGATTGCACCTGTAGCAAACAGACCCATCCGATTCAGGAATTTAACTCTGACGGGGATCATTTCAAACTCAAATATGCTCTCACGTGCGGGACGGTCCTGTCCGAGCCGCGTATTTACCCGCCCATGAGCGACAGCCTTTTCCTCCTAAAAATAATTAAATCACCATTATTCTGCCCTTTTTTAAAAAAACCGGCGAGTTTCGTTCACTCTCCGCTAACAGTCTTTATGTCACACCGCCTATTTTATATACACAGGCTGAACACTGTACACTCTTTGCCTACTCGTCCTAAAATAACTCGCAAATTTACTTTTACTTGATACGATAGTGTCCTTAGGGATACTAAATAAAATATTTCGTTTATTTATTTTGAGGTAAAGAAGGTCTAGATGGTGGATAGCCGGATTACGGTAAACCGTAACGAAAGAGGCACAATATGAACCGATGCTCAGTCGTGAGCGAAACGCGGTTATATGTAGCAAGGTTCGAGATAAGAATTTTAATGCAGCCCAACACCATAAATCGATAAAACAAACTGTAACAAGTAGTTCGGTGCATGCTAATACCAGTGGGAATTTAAGCTAACTTAGGCAACCAACGACTAACAGTGGAACCACTGAAACATCTTTAACTGGGAAAAGGGGTAGCAGGAGGAAAGCCGGAGCAAATACACATGGTAAATAGAACATAAGCAACAATCATCTGTCAGTAAGTAGGACGTGAAGGTTACGGCAGCCTACTAAGTTCTTAAGCAGAACCAGGTGACCATGACAACGTGAAAGAATTCCAAACTCACTTCAAATGCACTGGTGGACGTGGTCTGGGCATGCGGGCGAAAATACTAAGGCAGGTCATGGTCACGCATCATTAAATGAGGACTGAATGTAAAATTAGTGGGAAGCCTAACAGAAACTATAACGGCAGCCAATAGAATTAGGCCGTTGGGCGTAGCTGAGTGCTGTAAGCGAAGAGCGACAGCAAATAACTGCAGAAAATGACGTTAAACCTGCTGATGAGACTAAAGTTAAAATCAAGCCTAAACTTAACTGCCTGACGTTAGCCCTGACTGGACTCCCTAACCATAACCCATAAGTTTGGCCCCCAAACATAATACGTAAGTTTAAACCTTAATGCCAATAAAAATGTCAGTTATCGCCCCTGGTCTTAACCCTAACTCCTAACCATAACAAAAAGCAGTAACGCTAACTCCTAGCCCTAAGTCCAAACCCTGAATCTAGCTGAACCCTAAACTCAAGCCCAATCCAAACCTTAGCCGCCTACTCTAGCAAGAAACACTGATCTTAACCCCCTTATCCTCGTCCAACGTCTAGTTATTAGCCCCAACCCATATCTTTATTCCCCAAGTTTTATTCTTAACCATAAATTAACAGTTATCCATGATTCCTCTGTCCAACTCTTGGCCCAAACGACATTTCACTATCACCGTCTGACTTCCGCCCTGTGCCCGAGAAACAACTTCAAGTGGTCAATGAGCTAACAGCGGTCAGCCTATTTGGTGTCTCACTCCTTCAATAGAAGTTGTGTTATTCTAAAGTAACACCCGTTTTAACGCATCTTATTAGGGATTCCTTCATGGAGTCAAAGATGCTTCACGCTTGACGCGCAGTGACAATCACTCCCATCCTTAAAAAGTTACTAAGTGTGGTCTTAATTTTGTTCTGTTCATTTGCATTTTCCTCCGCAGTTCTGAAGCTCTTTGAACGACTTTTCTTAGATGCGATTATTCTATTGCCCTCCATTTCCTCGGACCCTTCACGATTCGCACATAATATCAAGGTCATTGTCAGAGATTCTGCTGCTCTTGTGGTCCATCTTCCCTAGGATAACTGGACAAAGGTTGCCGTGCGTTCGCATACACATTTCTTAACTATTAATCTGCTTCTTAGCCAAACATCTGGGTGCAGTCCTCCTGGTTGGATTGTTTTTTGGCTAAAAGATAAGTTTGTCTTTCTAAGTCAGTATGTACAGTCTGGCAAGCGGAAAGCCACTCCTCATTCGTATACATTTGGAGTCCTTCCAGCTTCCATCCTATCCCCTTGCCTCTTTTATCTCCCGTAGATTACCTGAGAACGCCCAGTTAGATTATGTAACTTGAGCATGCTGACGATATGGTTGCTGGCAGCCTTATCTAGAGCCCCGTCCATCTCCAATTTCCGAAGGGTGACTTCGATCATGTCTCTGAGTGGACGCAGGCAAGGGGTCTTTTACTTAATAATAAGAAATAAGTCCAGTGTGTGTCTTGATTGCGATTTATTCGCATATCTCAATCCTATTACATTCTTCCCAATGAAATATCAGCTTTCCAACACTTTGGCTTTACTCCGCCTTCAAATTTATCATTCCTCTTCATACTGAAAATTTTTTATTATTGCCCACAAACTCATTTATTATGTTAGTCGTTTGCGTTCCTCACACATGACAGTTCGACCGTCGCATCAAACGATGTCCACAGTACGCTCCACAGTAGGCTGAACGCAGGACGATGACTTGCGGTGGGATTATAGTGAGACTAGACTTGCGCTGTATCTACCACACTCTCTCCTCCCCTCCCCCATCTGGACCCGGTGTCATGAGAGAGTCAAGAAGCCCAGAGATGAGGGAGAGCGTAGGTTGATGGCTTGGACGGATCCTCACCTTGGCGCTCCATTGCGCACCCCCTGGCTCACACAGTAAATGACCAGGTTTATGACCAACAACAGCAGCAACAAAAGCAACACCCTAATAGGCGTCAGAAGGACGATGATGACTGGGCAGCCATGCCCACTATCTGTACACTTATCGGGAGCGCAGGCACATTCGCCGTCAGGAAACCAGGTGCCAGGGAACTGCTAGCGCATGCCAAGCTGCGATGGTTATGATTTGCTGGTACTGGTGTAGCATATACTTACAGACATTTTGGCCTAGAAGGGCCCGCTGGGCGGCCCACCGATGAACCGAACCCCTCGCAGCCGGTCAGTTATCAGCACAAGATCGGCAATACACACACAAACCCCCACCTCCACCTTCAGAGCCGGATATTTAAAGATTCCTGCACTCTTTCTCTCATTCTCCATTTATCGCTTATTATTTTCCCGAATTTGCTTAAAAAGATATGTACATTGCGAAACGCTTCCTTCGAACACCTTTCTGCTGTGATGTAATAAAACAAAGGCTAGACAATTTTCCGACAGATTTCCGGATAAGTTGCCAATCCCTCTACTTTTAATTAATAAATGTGAAGTCTTCACGTCCCATGCGCCGTGGCTTCCGGCATATCTCCCCCGTACATCGGCATTTTACCATATTACCACAATATCCTTTCCGGCATGATATCTTACGTGCATAGAGACCGAAATATATAATCTGAGATTACAACTGTCCCCATACTTGTTGCACAGTCTCATTTAAGACCATTTACTCCCTCATCATTTATTAATTTGCCGAAAATCTGGGAATGGTACTTCCAGAGGAAGGAGTATTCCTCCTCCGCTAAGGTCACTTAGAAGTGCTTCGTGAGTGCATGTACTCTGCACTAGAAAGATGTGACGTGATGATACATGCTTGATATAGTCTCACTTTGGAATGCACCCTTCTCACAAGCCCCCAGGCTACGGATATGGTAGCCAACCTAATCTGCGCGAACGTATCTTTGCATCAGTAAGGCCCCCGACATCGCTATTCCTCATTTCCTTGTTTGCAAACCTCTGACATGGGTTTTACCAAATAATGACCTTGATGGCAATACTTTAAATGGGCTCCTTCGAGTGTATTATAGGAATACCTTGAGATTCAACCTATTAGTTCGCGATGGCATCCCGCGAGACTGTCGCTCCTTCCCATATAATTAAAGGGCGCAGGAAATTCAAGAAATGCGTAAATTTAAGTGTCCGATGTAGAAGATTTGCTAGATTCCGTGCTCGGCTGGTCGAACAAAATCTTACAAATATTTTGACAAATAACCCAGGCTTCGGTCCCAAATTATACCTTTATAAAATTGCTGACGATGGGAACTGTATGGACCGACTACGTCTAACACATTAGGGCTTTAACCACTGTCAATAGACCACACTTGACGGGTCGCTCAACACCGCCCGAAAGTCTTCATCGTGCAAAATAACTTCCAAACTATCAGCGGAAAATTCTGTGCTCACCTCTCCATTTCTTTTCATATGCGTCGCGTCGACCGTCTATGTGACGCCTTGAACTTCACATAGGAAACTTCGTTTTTGAAAATATTGCGTTAACCATCAACAAAGCTCGATCACTCGCTCCGTAAACGATCAAATGCAGAAAGGCTCAAAAGGCTCAAAAGTTGCATGCTTGCGTGTAGAATTCGGAGTGCAGATTACGCTAAGGAACAAAAGACAGTTGACTGAACTAGGAATGTAGATGTCAAAGAATCCTTTTAACGCAGACGCTTTTAACCTCTTAGTTATCAGTACAAATCGTAGAAGATGTGTCAGCAATGTCCAGCTAAAAAACAGACAGTCGTCGCCTTACCAATTGAGTTATTTTACTCTAGGAACAAAACTTTCCCTCTTGTGTTCCCTCTTAACATCCGGAGAGGGAAAAGAATGAGGGTCTGAGGCCGTAATCGTACAAATGGTAAGGTTTTTGTCATGCATTGGCCAAGCACATAAAAACCAGTACCGATAGTCTCGATTAAAAGACATTAGTTTTCGGCAAATGAAGATAAAATTCCGACTTAAACTCTTCAACAGTGTCTGAAAGCCCGCTGCAGGAGGGATTCTATCCCAGTTTCCAACAGATATCTGTGAAAAGGCCCTATGCCGAATGTCTGCATGGATTAAGCTTCGCTGTAATTAAAAGATTTAGTTCCACGGACTTAGTCTGAATTCGTAACGTGGTTCTTAAATAGGTGTTTCGCGCCCAAAGAAACCACTACCAACTGTTCAAGCATGATTTCCCCCACTTTGCGACAGATTATTGTTACATTGCCGTGGCGACGATAGTTGAACCGGATTCGAGCTTCACCTTCATATATCGCTTAGATATTTGCCGTCTTTCATTCGGATGGCAGTCATCCCAGGAGAGTATACATCGGCGGCTTGGAGAACTCACTTACCAGTTTTGTTGAAAAACATCGAGGGTGTATTGTACGGAAAGGATTTCAGTTCGGTTTATTCGAGGGAAACGTATATGTTGTGCCTTCGAACTCCCTACTTGTTACAAGGAAGCTGATTATATGGAAAATTTGAAATTGGAAACATCGAACAGCTACAGAAAGCTTTTGAAATCGGACAGATAGACAAACTGTTCAAGTGTTAAAACCCTAACATTACTAAATGCGCTGTGCAATAGTCAGCCTATGCATACTTGTACTATAGAAAAATTGGTACTGTCTCAGTTGTCTTAGGGAGACGTAGTCAATGCCAACATGCGCGTGCAACTGACTTGGGACAATATATAAATCAAAAACAAACGTTACATAAATAGAGACAGAAATATTATAACAATAATAAAATGTTAGAAAAAGGCTTTTCGGATATCAGTCGGGGGACATTATGATGTGTAGTGGTATACTGATCCAGTTTGCGCTGAAAAGCCTCAACGAATGTGGGCACACTGTATCTGCAGGCAGACCACTCTAAGACCCAACCATTCAATCGGAAAACAAAAAAAATTCTTAGTGACCAGCCTGGCGCCATTCACACGTATACCAAGTGGATGATCTTGGAATTTCGTCGTGGTTGCGACTCAAAGAAGTCCCCGGGTTGACGACGGCAGATCTGAACGCGCGTGATACGGAATATTTGTATCAGGTCGCCTCTTAGCTGTCTGGAACTCAGAGGGAAGATCTCGAAAGTGGATAACCGTGTTTCGTAGGGTAGTGAACCCTGTCCGCTAACGAATATAGTTGCCCGTCTTTTAGCTTTCTTGAGGATGCGGGGATCTTTAGAGGTCCAAATTTTCCATGCTCATCGAAAATAAAGTCGGCTTGACAAGGTTAAGTGCTGACATCACGGACTTGGCTACCTTGGAGTAGTGGAAAGACAGTTTAAATAAAGCCGCAACCCGCACACCCAAGTCCTTCTGGGCATCTACCTCCTTCAGTGGTATACAATTTAGGTGGTAACCCCTCCGGCTCAGAGATCGGGTCCTGCCGACTCGCAGAATGTTGCACTTAGTCACATTAAACGCATAAGCCAGTTCTACGACCATTGCTCGAGCCAGTTCACGTTTGCCTGCAAGCGCTCTTCGTCAAATCCAGTTCTCATGACGTTTGAGAGCTTAACATCATCAGCGAACATGACAACGCCAAAAGTTATTCCCCTGACACAATCGTTGACGCCTATAATGAACTAGGTAGGGCCAAGGATGGAGCCTTGAGTAACACCGCTTTCAACCGCTACCTCCGCCGACTGCCCGTCACCAACGTGGACAATTTGAGAGTGGCCGGTAAAGAAGCTTTGAACCCACCTCAGGAGATTACACCTAGTGCCCGCTTGGTTCAGTCTGTAAAGGACGCGCCGATGTGGTGTATTATCGAATGCTTTCTTAAATTTGACATAGACGGAATGCACTGAATTCCCGCCGTCATCTGCTCGGACCCGGCGTCTTAAACAACAAAGTAGGTTTGTCATACACGATCTGCCTTTACGGAACCCTGATTGGGTATCGCATAGCAGAGTTCGCTGCACTAGGAAGCGCATTTCTTCTCGCTTAATCATTTTTCCCATAATCTTGCAGCAAATTGAAGTGGGTCTGATTGGTCTGTAGCCGTTTGCTAAGACCTTACTACCGCCTTTGTAAAGTTGTGTAATTTGTGCAGACTTCCAGTCGGCGGACAAATGGCCTGATTCCCATTAGGCTTGCAAGAGCATGGACATCGGTTTAGATATTTCCCTACCGAGCTTCTTTAATAGTTTGGGTGGTATGTCATCTGGCCCAGGTGATTTTGTCTGATTCAGCGTTAACTCTTCCTTGCGAACAATAACTCCGGCGAAAGAAACAGTCTCGATCGCTGACCCTTCCAGTAAGCCGCAGTCGGGACGAAAAAAAGTCCTCTCCTTTGTAACAATGGACTTAAGAAATTGGGAAAGTTGCTCTGCCTTTGCTCCATCTTCACTAATCTGTAGACCTTCACTGGCTTTCAATAATGGGTTTAGGTCTCTGTTCCCCGTGCTCCTTCTTATGTAGCCATAGAATAACCCAAGACTCTGTGCGGCTCGGTTCAGTGGGTTTGTCTCGAAATCACGCCGTGTGCCGAGGATTAGTCGACCAAATATATTGATCTGGAATCTGTATTGATTTATCGACACAGAGTTTCTGTCCGAGAAGAATTTCGTCCACAACCCCCGCTTTTTATTTACATCTTTTTTAAGGCTTACGTTAGCCATGGTGGCTGTTGTCCACTTTATTCCGTAAAATATGGCGGTGGTCTCAGAGAGAAGGTGCAATAACTCACTAAATTAGTCCCAAACCTTGATTGTTTCACCGGAAAAAGCTGATACGCCGTTTGTGCTGCTTAGTACATCTTTCATTTGATCAAAGCTGCTGCGCCTAACTCTGGCGACTTGCTCGCGCATAGAAAAGACGGAGTACTCCCATAAGAGTATGACGAGGTCGCTTCGACCTAAGGGAGATAGATATTGCACCTCATCAGTGTCGTCCAACGACTTTGTAAGGACAAGATCCAGACAGTTTGACTGCTGTCCTTCGCACACCTTCGTCAGAAAAAAGACGTGCTAAGTGAAAAATAACCTGAGCATCATATACAGCACTCGTCGGTCGAAAGTATCGTCTGGACCGGATGAGTAAGCTGAACTCCAGTTGATAAGAGGTTCATTGAAGTCTTCCATGATCAAGACGTCGAGCCGAATAGGTTATCTTCACAGGTCACCAAACAGACGGGCGTCAGCCATGGGATAATTTCTCGGAGGTCAGTAGACTGTTAGGACGTCGAAGCTCGGTGAACCTGGCGCTATAATAGTTGGCCAGATTTCCTCATAAGTACACGTAAATTTATCTGTTTTTGTCTGAATCGGTAAGCCCGTGCTTACACACGTGGGTACGCCTCCTCCCTGACGTCCAGACCCGTCTCTACTAGACAGATGGTATTCGGGTATTGTTAACTCACGGTCGTCCACGTGTTGGTTTAACAATTTCCTATTAGTGAGATTATATCTCGGGATAGATCAGACAGATGGATCTTTGATTCGTCGACTTGATAGCATGCTCTGCACACTTGTATACAGGAATTGGAGTTGGTGTTTCATGGCCGCCGGAGGAGTGATCTCGTTATGTCTCGAACTTCCATCTACTGTATCGGCAGAGCGGTCATTCGGATCGGGTCCGTCCACAGAAAGAATCGTGGACGCTGCCTAACTTTGATGTTGTAGAAAACTAAATTGCGTTCTTCGCCAAGTCTCTTTCTCACCTCAAGAGCCAGAAGGCGACGTTTCAGCCTCTCCGCTGGTGAGCAGTCCGATCGAAAAAACGCCGGGGTCGGGACCTTTTATTCTTAAGCACCGAGGGAGAATCAACATGGATTGTTCCTTACAAGCCATCATAACTGTGCGAAGTCGGGGGGTGTTGGTGCTGGGTGGTTGCTTGCTCGTTTTCAGAGACGGAAGGCTTTGAGCAGTTCAGTTGCATCAGTGGGTTTCAAAATATTACTGAGCAGGCTTTGGAAGAGCCTTAGAACTTCAGAAACCCGCATCTTGGGAGTGTGAGTGTTTGGCTCAAGATGCTCGTGAATAATGAGACATTGCTCGCTGGCGATTTGGTTCGTATTTTTCGATGTATCGTTTTCTAGGGGATGTGATGTTCTAAGGATATTAGACGGTGATGGCGGAACACATTTTCTACCGCGGTTTGTTGCTTGATCCATGTTTTAAATGCAGTCGTTGAAGGAGAAGTCGTTGGCACGGGCGGCGGTGAATAAGGGTCTGCAGATTTGATAATTGGCCCGATACTACTGCTACTGCTGGGTTTCTTAAAGATTATGCAGTTTTTTCCATGACAGCCTCTGTGAACGGTGTATATTCACTCACCATCCATGCGCAACAGGACTGTTGAAATTAAAAAGCCCCATCCCCATACCGAATACAGAAACAAAGAACTAACCCAAATATTCAACTTCCTTGCATTTTCGCTGATCGTTACCGTGGTTATCTTCAAGTACTATGACGGAGGATTCCCTTTTCAGCCGACTGTCGATATACTGAAATAAAGATATCAGTTTTTCTTCAGCCTACAGAACAATTCGAGGGTTATAGTCCTTCCTGCCTCTAACACTTCAAATACGGGTGCACATAACAGCACCCAATAGAATTCGGCAAAATTGTTTCGGACAACCTCCAGTTTCTCCGTGTATCTCCCGTACGGTACTCGCTCCTCATCATATATAAATCTGCCCTACACCCATTGCGCCAGCCATTCAATCTCCTATAGGCACAGAATGAATTAACCATAGAAGTTAGAAGAAACCGACGGTAGTATTGCAATCCATCAATGACCAGCTTCACATAGAACACAAGACGTACGCCGACCGCCAATACCTCATCACCTATCGCTGCGCGTGACTCTGCATATAAGGGTTTCGTTTGGCACGTTTTCTAGTTTTTTGAAAGGCCGTGGAAATGCTGCTTCTTCCGGTTCTGTATTGATCCGTGTCCAAATCTGTGCTTCGTTTTGCGAGTTCAGTCTTTTTATTTTGACCCGAACGCATAGGCGTCTTCAGTTCAGTTCAGTCTTGATTTGTATCCCTGCTGTGGTTTGTTGGGGCTCTTAAGTTGTGTAGAAATTTATTAGCTTAACCAGAAGACATCTTGATTGCTACTGTTGTGTTCCCAGATTTAAAAGTGCAGCTTGATCTTCTCTGATTCCTCCTTTGCCGTTTTTCCTTCAGCCATACCGTCGTTCGTTTTTGTCTTTTATCTGTGTGACCTGTTCGATTTCACATCATATTGTTCTACCATAGAATTATCCTCAAAAACTCTTATGTGAAAGTAGCCTTCTATTCTGGAATCTGTGGATTTGAAATTGAAATGACAGACCAAGGAACCATGGATTTGAATTTCCTCCTACAGTCCTTCATTTGCTTTTTCCCTTAGTCTAATAACGAAGACAGACAAGACGCGGTCTGCCTGTAGTCCCACCCATTCTCCCTTTTCGAAAGTTTTGCTTGCCGCCAGAGTAACTAGCCTAAGATTATTGTCCTCGTTTCTGCTTTGAGAAAGTTGTCCTACAATTCCAGAACTACCTGGGATCGAATACCTTAAGTAACTGAGCTCTTTCACATACTCTCTCCAGTTGACACCATCGCTCTCAGTACTCCTCCTTTCACACACACCGGAAGATTCCGTTAGAGACCTGCAAGTTGTGCCCTAGCTCTCACTTCGGACCTCGCCCAGAGTAGAATTTTCAGACCACGCGTCGAAATATCTGGGTTACTGTCGGCCTTGATCGCCCAACGCAGCACACAGTCGTGCGGCGCACATTTTCATTCAGTCTTTCTTGAAGCGAGAATGCGCGAAAGTGACGATTCTGGCAATTCTCGTTCCTATTCACGTTTGAAATCAAAGTACTGTGTGCGGCCCCGTTCAGTTTATTTTTTAGACGCATGCGAACCGGTAGCAGTGATTCGGGAGACTCTAGCTCTAGCGCCGCTCGGATTTCTTCAAAGAAGAAAGAACGGCCAGATATCTTGAGAAAGAAGGAAGAACAAAAAGCCGAAGAAGAAAGACTTTCGTACGTTTCACTGAGTATCTAGGCCCTGTTTACCAGGACTGTCAGTAATGTGTCCTTTTAGCAAGTGTGTAAAACGGACCTTATATTATAATACACAGTTCATTTCAACTGTAGCTGCCACATTACGGTTGACCAACCTTCTCGTCCGTCTTACCTGTTCGTTTATTTTTTTCCGTTGCCACTTACAAGGCGCCAACAATGGGCTGAGTCCAAAATTCTTGAGGAACAGGTGGCTCGTCGTCTGGAGCGCTACCTTGAGAACGAGCTGGCCGCGCTCTTAAAAAGTCGTGAGAAGGAATTTGTCGCCGAAGTCGAGCGTCGGGTGAAAGTTGAGCGTGAAGCACTTGAGCAAAGACGTCGCGAAGAGGCCGAGAGGAAAGCACGAGAAGAGGAGGAGTTGAGGAAAAGGAAAGAGGTTTGTTCTGGACTCAGTTTTGGCCTTTTTTGGAAAAGATCCCGACACTTTTTTAATTCCCGATCCGATCTTTAATCGCCAATATTTCTTACCCTTATTGTCGTATATACTTATGTTCATTTGATTTATTTGCAACTCACACGTAGTTTGTTGGCGGTGGTTTTTCGCTTTAGGCATTGCCCCCTTAACTGTGACTGGACGTTAAGTCCGACCGTTGTGTTGGCTACTTCCTAACATCCCTCTTGCATCCAGAAGTTTTGGTTTGCATGACTAAATAGGGACAGGGACTTCCAGTCTTGTGTCGTGTTTTATTACTTGGTTTCATCTTCAAATCACGCCTTGGTGGGGCGGAAAATTACCATGCGTAACTAGTTACTAAACCAATAGAACATATTAAAGCTGGGTTATTTACATGTGGCCTATCGAATTGCAATGAATATTTGCTCATGCGTTCAGGCGCCCCGATATCCCGCTTTAAATCTGTTTTCAGACACCGAGCGGCAACATTTCCCAATTTGAACTGTTTCGTTCTTAGTGTGCAGATGGTCGCCTTTTAGGAATTCTGAGGCTTTTAATTATGAATTTTAAAAAGCTTCCTTGAACTGTCATAGTTAGTTAACTATGGATCAATTATGTGCGGACTTTACCAGGTACTTTCTCACCTATTTTTACGTGACATACTCAGAACTCTGCGGCAGATAGTTGTAAGCAAGATTCCACTTGTCATATTTATCCGACCGTCATGTTGGATAAGCTGGAATTTAGCCTTATATCAGTATGACATGGGTAAAAGTCTGCTGAGCCTGTAGATTGAGACAGTTCTAGAACTAGGTAAGCTTCGCGGGCAATATTCATAAACAGACGTGCAATTCCAACCCATAGCGTTGACCATTTACCGAACCCCGCGTCCAGTGTTTGCCCTATAATCCCCTATCATGCTTACCGTTGTTAGGTTATTCCAACACCAGTCGACCGCAGAAGGGAGGTGTTAGGATTAATAGCATGAGCAGCAGGGCTGTTTGTGGGCATACCTGAGTTAAACTCTGTCCTGCTGAAAGGTACGGATCGTCCAACACCTTCACTTTAGTTGCCTCTCCACCACTATCCTTACAGACATTCCCCACTGGGTCACAATTTTTCTCTGACCAGTCCCTTTTCTCCCTTTACCGAATTTTTATATGCGCTTTTGATTGTATGCCGTCGTTGTTTAGTTCAGTTCATGAAGCAGGGCAGCAGTTGACGTTAGTGATTGTTGTTCAGGAATTAACTCACCATGCCCGTTTTGTTTGCCTAGGAGGAAGAACGGCAGTTGAGAGAATTAAATGAGCGGTTAGCCCGCCAACGCAAGGAAGAACTGGAGGAAGAGCGCCGTCGAAATGTAGGTTGACTGTTCCCTCAAGGGTTGTTTTTGCCTATATGCCTAGCCTGTTAATCTCTGCTGTCTAGCCAATATTAGCTCTGCGCCACTGAACCCCCCGCCGCCTGAACTTCGCCAAGATGCCTATGGCCCCAAGTCTCGTGCATCCTGCTCTACGTGTTGCGTTTTGTTTCAGTGGTGGTGGCATCTTAACCTCCAAAGACAACTTCAGAAGCAACTTCTCTCAAGTGAAGACCACAAGCAATTCCTGTCGATTCCGTTGTGTAGTTTTGTGCTCATTTGAGAAGGGAAGCTCTGAAAATCCTTAGTAAGCTTACATCAAACCGATAAAGATATTAACTTTCGAAGTAGGAATTTTTATTCCGAGTACTGAGTGCTTTTATATCTGCTCACCCTCCTATGGGCGGTCGATTCGGCGCTTCCACCGTAGTACCAGAAATGTCCACTAACAGATTTTTAGCAACCTTATTTTACCAAGGCCTTTATTTGACTGTAGGAGGAGATACAGCAAAAGCAGTACGAAGAGGAGCTGCGAAAACTGGAGGAGCGCCAACGACAGGAGGCCGAAGAGCAACGGCGCGTCAGAAGAGAACAGGAGATAATCCTAAACAAAAAACGACTCCGCCCCAAGCTGTGTTTTTCTCTAAAAAAGTGACTTCCTTCTTTCTCACCTCTGACACTCTTTTTATGACCCATGTTGTGCAACACGCCTCCGTTGTATCCACCCACTTTCCTTTCGTGGACTGCGTCATGTCAATCTGAGTCCACACAACTGGCATTTTTACCAGAAGTGGTTAGTGTGCGAAGTAAAACAAGCCCGCTATGTACTATTTTTTAAGTAAAAGTGGGCTTTAACACGCGATCTTCTCTACTGTTATTTTAAACTTTATATGTATGTATATACATATTTTATCGCATGGAATTGAAATTCTGCCTGCATCTACGCGGTACTCTGTGCGAAGGTCCTAGACTGGAGCTTTGCATGGTAGACAGCCCTTCCACCAGCGCAGCTCGGCAGACACTTGTTATATCCCCGATTGCCGCCCTACTGGCAGAACGTTAGGCTTACCGACATCATGAGTCCTGAACAGGTGGACAATGAAGGACGAATGGCCATCAGGGGCTTAGGCGCTCAGCGGCTCCTTTTCCAGTTATTCGTCAAGGATGCGCCATTGAGCCTACTTAACATTCAGCGACAGCTTATCGTAGAAACGGTCCTGAGGAAGTTAGGGAGCGGACAGCTAAAATTTCCGTGCAGTTGCGCCAGGCCAACAACATACCGGAGAGATGGGAGAGGACCGCTTTCCTTCTATTATGTTTGTATGCACAGACAACGGCAGCGGCATGGCTAGGAAGACTGGGGTGGTAGGGGTTTGGCAACTCGGCAGGTCCGTGGCGCAGAGAGCCTCAGCAACCATTAAACATGCTGCTCCTGCTATCTCAAGAGGCTAAGCTGTGGATTTGGGAACTCCACACCTACCAAATTCCTGAAGGCCCATCAGAACAAAGTTCCTAACGGCCTGTCTGAACTTATATTATAGCGTCCGCGGCACACGACACATGTGAACCACAGCAAGTGGCCAGATAGTAAATATGCGAGCTGAGATTTTCGGAGGAGACACACGACCTAGTGCTGTCGAAACTCCCTAGGTGCGATCAGATCCTGGCTTAGAGGAGCATCAAGGCGTCGGGTGCTTATAAGTTCACTAGACTCGGTTAGCCTTGTATAAGTGGAAACTCTGCTTGACGTAGCGCCTCAGTCGCGCGGTCGTTGATCCGCCCTGAATATCACCTGCACTCAGAGAAGCGGTGTGACCGATGATTACTTGTGCATCTTTGAAGTGCGGCTGCTTGCGTCAGGTTTATTGCTGATGGCAGAAGAAGCTTTATACAACGCACTTAGGGCAATAGCCAGACTCCTCTCAATGGGTTGCCTTGCATTCTTCGTATGTTCTGACATCGAGGGTGAAAAAGGTTCGTTGGCAGAATGCAAAGAGCTGCATTAGGTGCTGGATCTTTAGCGGCCCTGTCGTTTCGTCGTACTTTTTTTCGAGACGTTTGCGTAGCACGTCGCGCAAACAAATCAAAGGAACACCCATGGGTTCCCCAATATCTAGCCGAGTTGCGGAATTGGTCCTACAAGAGCTGGAAAAGGTTGCTTTCAGCCATTACAAACCTGCGTTTTGGCGCCCATACGTGGACGATACATTCGCCATTATTGCAAAGGACAAGCTATCGGGTTTTCAAGACTTACTTAACAGCATATTCCCCGACATTCAGTTTCCAAGAGAAGACGAGGAGGACGAGAAACTACCCTTCCTGGACGTGCTCGCCACGCGCACACCTGACGGTGAACTCAGCACCACAGCGTACAGAAAGGCGACCAATACAACCCATGTCCTCAACTATCATAGCAATCACCCATTGGTGCTGTGTGAGGGCGCTTTTCGACCGGGTAAAAACGCATTGTAGCGAGCCCGAAGGAAGGATGCAAGAACTACGACATCTCCGGGACCAGTTAAAAAAGAACGGCTACCCAAATAGTTTTATCAGTCGCTGCATACGCGCGCACGCACGCCGGACAAACGGAAGAGAGACACCAACAATTTGGCACTCCCTACCGTACATAAAGAATGTGTCCGAGGCTACAGAGCGCATCGCTTCAGAGCAAGGCGTGGGCATTGCTCATCATCCGGCGGCCACCATGCGTAGCAAGATCATGAAAATGAAGGATCGGCTGGACGCAGGTGAACAGTCGGGCGTAGTTTATCGAATCCCGTGCCAAAACTGTCCTTGCCACTGCACAGGCCAGACAGGACGACGTCTCAGCTCACGAATACTTGAGCGCAAACGGGCCGTTCGGAGAGGCGACCCACTGTCTCAAGTAGCCACTCACACGCTGGAGGAAGGGCATGAGTTCGACTTCGCCAACACGCGGATATTGGCGCGAGCCGGCAACAAGACAGGGCGAGAACTGTTAGAGGCGTGGGTGTCGGACACCACCTCTATCAACAGACACATCGATTTGCTTGCGTGTTATCACGCGCTCCGCCCACGCAGCCAGGTGGCGCAGCTCACACCGTCGCGAAGTACAAACGGCCTCACCACGCCGGGGGAACATCGTGGACCAGGCGGCACAAACCCTACCTAGCCACGGACGTACTCCCCCTCCCCCCGCAAAGGCGAACGATATAAATGTTCACAATTTGCTGCACTCGAGTAGTCTCTGATGATGAACTCTAGTTCGAGTTCGAAAGCTCAGGCAAATAAACCTACTGTCCCAGTGATCGTGCCTTCGCCTTCTTTTAAACAAGGACCTGGGGTGCGCATATTCTCTTCCATTCGTGGAAGTGGACTCGTCGATTTTGTTGTGCCGAACCGCTTTTATCGGTAGAAACATCTGCCTCTTGCATTCTAGGGCGCATATGGTCCCTTGGCGCGGCAATAATGACAGTACTCAGGCTTGCCCGACTCTCTAGTTTATAGTTAAACTCCCGCGTAATGAGTGCTGCCAACACTAGCAACGAGAATGGTTCTGTTCGGGCTTTTGTGCGCTCGACTACAGTCTAGACGGAATGTTTAAAAGACAACTGCGACTCAGGGGTCCTATCGCCCCCAACCGAGAGCCATCTCTGTGATGTCCTCATTTGAAAACAATCGGTCCAAACGGAGGTTTGGTATGCAGAGTAGTTCTCAAGGGTGGTAGGTCACAACGGGCGTCACCGCGGGGATTGGGTCTCTGGTGTAACGATCTGATCGGTTGGAAACCGGCATGAATGATCACTTCCAAATCAATCAGAGCATCATGGACTTACATCACGGGACTACCGTCTCCGCGACACGACCGCTGCGTGGCAAATAATGGAACTAGATGGTGTGCTGGCCAAAATCATCCCCATAATCAAGGCCTACTGCAACTTAGCTGCCGCACGAGTTCTAGTCCATGGAAATCTTTCCCAGCCGTTCGATATTCGGTCTGGCATTCTGCAAGATTGTATCCTGTCGCCCATTCTGTTCAACCACGCCATTGAGTGGATGCCGGAGAACGCATTACATGAAGTCGACGGTGTTAAGTTTGCACCGGCTCGCCGGCCGACTCATCTCGACTACGCCGATAATACCGCTTTACTAGCTTCATGCTTTGATCTGCAGTCTATGGTGTCACGAATGAATGAGGTCGCTTAACCTATCGGCTTATTGCCGATACAAGCGAAGATGCGAATTCCAGGAACTAGTTGAACATCAGAAAAAGCGATCGCTGGAACAAGGGCTTTATTCGCCTGACGTTTCGGATTCTCACCTGAACCCATAATCAGAGACAGAGGCAGAAAAGGGTGACTCGTGCACAGGACATTGCAGTATTTATAGGATGCAGTCGCTATGCTACCGCATACCTATAGCAATTAACCGCGCTCCCCTTCATCAAGGATTCTTGCCCGCTGGTGCGCCAATTGCTTGATTGCCGGCATGCAAGTTGTTACTTGCTAAAATCCCATCACCCGCGTTGGATGCTGGCGTGATGATTGCTCGGCCATCTGGCCCACCGGCTTGCGCGCTCCCCGAGTGGGCAATTACTTTGGCCAGCCTATGCCTCACGAAATATGGAGTGGGGATGTCGTTGCACTTGTTGATAGACTGAGGCCCCGTGAACTATGACTCACGCAACTCGCGGCTCACGTGATTATCCCCTCTCGCGAGAATTTCGGCCTCATCGAACTTGAATGTGTGGCCGGGTCTCGTCGAATGGGCCCCGACCTGAGAGTTGGCGTCATTTCCCCGTACCGCTGCCACGTGTTCGGCGATTCGTGTCTGGAGCAGTCTTCCAGTTTCTCCGACGTAATTGCTTTGTCCGCAACTGCACCAGATCCGGTAAACGACTCCAGATGTTTCTTGCCGTGGCAGTGGGTCGTTGGGTCTCATCACCTGACGCCTCATAGTGGTCTCCGGTCTGTGTGCAACTTCAACCCCAAGTGGTGCAAGAAGGCGACTAACGGCCTCGGAGACGTTCTTAATGTACGGGATCGCTCGCCGTAATTAGGGGTCGGCGTGATTTTGTCGCTCGTCTCGTTTGCGCATGCAGCGGTTGACGAAGTTGCGCGGGTAACCATTTTCTCTGAAAACCCGTCGAAGGTCTTGGGATTCGGCAACCTTGTCTTCCGGTTCACTGCGGTGCGTCTCAACACGCCGATATAGCGTTCTCACGCAACTGCGTGTGTGACTGATTGGGTGGTTACTGTTGAAGGTCAGTATTTGCGTCGTGTTCGTCGTTTTTCTGATCACTTTGGTCTTTAGGCCACCACAATCTTTGCGACAGACGACTTATCGATAAACGCCAGAGAGACCACCATGCGCAATAGGGTCATGAAAATCAAAGACCGGCTAAAGCCTGAAGAGCAATCTGGAGTAGTGTATCGCATTCCGTGTCAAAATTGTTTTTATAACTACACGAGACAGACTGGACGCATGCTCGGATCGCGCATACATGAACATAAGCTGACTGTGCGGCGAGACGACGCATTATCACAAGTGGCCGCCCATACCTACGAAATGGGTCACGAGTTTAACTTCGCAGCCCACGCCGGAAACAAAACAGGCCGAGAAATGATTGAAGCCTGGGCCTCGGATGGGAACGCAGTTAATCGATTTATCGATCTGGCGCCGGCGTACAGGGCCCTGTGTAGTCACCTCCAGTGTTGCGCCGTCGGCCGATGATTGTGCCTACGTGACTTATAATAGCCGCTTGTTCTGTTTCTGCCACTACCTTTGACGATGGACTCCTGTACGAGTCTGAGAGCTCAGGACAATAAACAAAGTGTTCCGGTGCTCGAATCTTCCTCTTCACTTAGACCAAAGTGTTTTCAAGCAGCGTCTCTGACCAGAATAAGGTGTCTCTGGAGATTAATGGCTGTCAACTTGAAGATCTAGACAGTTTCAAATACCTTGGGGCGAGGCTGCTGCTGAATGGACAGAGTACGGACGACATTGTCTCTCGAATCGATGCTATTTGCCACGTTTTCTCAAGCTTCCGTAAGTGTTGACCTGACGCAACACTTCCATCGCCACGAAGATTCGAGTGTGCAATCGATCCATCTAGTCAGTCCTTCTTTGCGGCTGTGCGCGTGGGACTGGAGGTATTCGACCACCACCGCATGAAGACCATCTCCCCAAGTGAAGTACACCGACTTCGTCTCTAATGAGACACTCCGCACTCGCTGTGAGAGCATTCCAGTGAAAGACGAGTGCGGCGGTTTGGACACGTTCTTCGTCAGGATTTCACTGTTACTGCCCTCGACCCGACACCTTTGTAACGGCACAGCATTGAGAATAAGTGCTCGAGCGCCACAACCACCAGGTCAAATCCCATGTTGTAAGGAGACGGAAGGCACCAGAATGATGGGTTTATTGTGCACAGAACCCGGAGTTGTCCTATCAGACAGCAGTGGCCACTGGCGAAGCCAGGGTTGGTGTTGACTGCGTCCAGTCATGCCTGAGAGTCTCTAGAACAATAATGGCAGCCGCTTTTGTGGGCTCGTGGGCCAAGCTCAAGTGGTGTCCAGTCCGCGTGTGTTGCATTTGCCGAGGGTTGGTGTCCCAATGGCCTGCTCTGCTGGTTGCAGGGGTTGGCGCATGGGTAGCCGCGACGCTGTGTGGACGCAATTCTGTTCGAGCAGAAGTCGGTCGAGTGGCTTCAGGTCGGCTTGTCTGGGACGGCTCGCTGCAAAGGGTGAATGACCTTGAGGCAGCGAGGTCTTAAACAACGATACCCGACCGGTCATTATGGCTGCCCGCCACACCTTTACCCACTTGGAGGCATAGAAACGGGGGTCCACTCAAAACCTGGCTCGACACAGTCCGTCATGACGTGGGAGTGGTTCCTTGGACCTTTGGTATTTCGTCTCCCTCATTCGCAAAGAGAGCTAGTTGATCTGTCCAGATCTGCTGTCGCGGATCGCCACGCGTGTAGAAGTACAGTGCGTAGCATCATCGAGACTGGCTAGATCAGAAATATCGCAGCCGTACCAAGTACAAGTGAGTAAGTAAGTACCGCAATAGGTGTCGGTAAAACTGCTCGAGATCTCGGACGTGTGTTTCAGATAATTTGGATGCGGTGGGGCTGTGTAGAATATTTCAAATGAACAGCCTTGACCGAGGCTCACCGTCTGCAGAGGAGCACTGAAGCACCAGGAGTGGGCTGCCGCCTGTCGAACGTCTCCCAGCGATACTCGCTGACGGCTTACTGGGAAGTATGGACCGCGCCCACGGACTCCACAGACGCCCCCCTTGTTACACCAATCTTCAAGTAAGCCAGCACATGATTGTGTAAGGGGACACCGTCGGAGGGGGCCTCCTTGATACGACTGCAGCCGCGCTGTCCAATCGCTTCAGCCCCTAACTCGACATGCGGAGTTAGCCAGTGTTTCGCTTCTCCTTCTCGGTCCTCGCTGAAGTTGGCGAATTCTGTCTGTTGGCGCGAGGTCTCACCTATTTCATTTAATCAAAGCGTATAATCACAGAGGGGGGGGGCAGAAGTCCGTTTGGGTGACGAGGGTGCTTTGAGGTCATCTCCAGGGTCCGTTAGGGCCGAATTTTCTCACCAGTTCTGGCAGAGCATTCAGGTGTTTCGGTAGGTCGTGGATCGTGTCCCCCAAAGGGTCACGGGGTAGATGCGGCAGATCAACACGGAGGCCACATCGCATTCTATCATGTGTTATTGGAATGTGCATCATAACAAATGCCAACATTTTCGGGGTTCGGTGGTAGACCCAGCTGCCGGCAGTGGTCGCGCACATTGGGACCCCCGCCGTCCCCAATTTTTGTTTATTAAAATCCTGATTATTTGCTGTGTGGACCAAGGGGGCGTGGAGTGGAGCGCCAAGGTGCGAGCTCGACTGTGCCATCCACCTGCGCCCTCCCCCACTTTCGGTCTTCTTGACTCTGTCTTGAACACGGGTCTACGTGGGAGTGCAGTAGATGCTTCGCAAGTCTGCAATCACTATAAACTAGTTCACGCGCATGCCACCGTGCCTGTTTCACATTGTTGTGCAGCACACGGTGAACACCGCCGGCAACGACGGTCGAACTGTCGGGTCGTACGTAGCCAACCTTGACTACGCGGTAACGTTGCGGTGCGACGGCCGGCAAGGTAGGCATCCAAATAGACAGGATTGTGTGCCTCAAGGATAGAATCGGACTTCAGAGCCTAGAACTTCCGTCTCCAATCTTTTAAACGGTGTTTATAACGGAACACCCCAAGGGCAGCCCAGAGTTTGGAATAAGACAGAACGCTGGCGTCATTAGGACTGCCTCTTTTTGTCATAGGTGTGAGACGAGTCCGCAGTAATACTAAACCGGGCAAATATTATAGATCAGATGGAGCACCGGGACTGCTTCCTAGAGAATTATCCCTAGCATGGACGATCCTTGTTTCATTTGTCTTCCAGCCCTCAAGGCAAACACCTAGTTTGCCTTCGGAGTAGGAATTCGTCGAAGTCGTCCCCTTATATAAAGGGAGTCTATTGACGGTTGCGATCAGATTTCCGGCAATAAGTCCAATCCCCCCTTCCCTACAAGACGGTGAAAGGGGATGCCGTAGAATGATCTTACGACAAGAACACAACCCGGATTTCGGTGACGATGCTCCCGTCTACTTAATCCTTTAGCCTTTCTGGAAACACGAACTCAAGGTCTATTAGAGGACTTTAAAGCCGATGCGGACAAAGAAACTACGTCGAAGAAGCCGGAAGACAGCTCCGGACGAGAATGGCTGAACACGCTGCAGCGGTGCGGAGAAATGTCGCCAGCTCTCAAGTTGCGGCTCATTCGACGAGTTCCAGCCACACATTCAAATTCGACGAGGCCGAAATCCTCTCAAGAGGTGATAACCACATGAGCCGAGAGCTACTTGAATCATGGTTTACTGGCCCCCAGTCCATTAACAAGTGCAATGAACTTCCGCTTCCATACTCCGTGCTGAGACTTCACCTAGGCGGAGTAATTAGCCACGCGGGGAGCGCAAAGGTAAACATTTTTCCCAACACCAGGGTCAGCGCGTCAGATGGTCGAGCAATCATCACACCAACATCCAACGTACGTGATGAAGTACGTGATGAAGTTGCAGCAATTAACTACGCGAATGTCGGCCATCAAACAGTTAGCACACCAAGTGCGACAATCTCGGATAAAGGGGGGAGCCGTGAATGTTCATAGGTATGCGGTAGCATGGCGACTACATCCTATGAATACTGCAGCCCCTTGTGCGTGAATCACCCGTATCTGCTGTTGTCTCTGATGATGGATTCGAGCAGGAATCCGAAACGTCAGGCTAATAAAGCTCTTGTCCCAGCGATCGTGTCTCCTTCTTCAAGATGTGGTGTACATCAATTACGGCATGGCATCCAACAATCTTCCAAGCCTTCTACATAAATCTAGCAAAATTGGCATCAGGTAAGTTTGTGGAGTGGATAGATGAATTCTCAGTTAACAGTAAGCACTGCACCTGTGTGAGAGATCAGCAATCGGACTAGTTGAACTTGACTAAATGGTGTTATTCACATGTGTCTGCTGCAGTATTTACTGGGATACAGTTACCATGTCATCACACACCTCCTAGAATTACCAGCTCCCGCCGTCATCGCAGACTGTCGTGCTCGAGACCATGATGGCTTGACCGCCCGCATCCCAGCCGTTAATTGCCGCAATCTCATCACCAGTGTTGACCGTTTGCGCAATGATGATTCGACCATTTGGCATTTCCTATCTGTGTGCTTCCCGCCCAGACAAAGCCTCCGTATGCTGGCGGTCTTTCTGATAGACTGGAGTCCGGCTAACTACGCCTCAAGCATCTCGCGACCCATGCGCCTGTCACATCTCGCAAGAACTAACGCTTTGTTGAACTTGATTGTGTGGCCAGGCACTGTAGGATGAGCTGCGGCCTAAGTTTTGGCGTCATTCCTCATCGCCGACGCATGTTCGGTCACCCGCGTCCGGAATAGTCTTCTAGTTTCTTGAGTGTATTTGCTCCGTCTGCTTCTGTACCAGGTCCGGTAAATGACCCCGCAAATTTTCTGCCCTGACAGTGGGTCTTTCGGTCTCATAACGTACCGCTTGATGGTCGCCTACGGTCTGTGCGCAACCACGGCTCCCAGTGGTTTGAGAAGGTTGCTGACGGTGTCCGGCACCTTCTTGGCGCATGCAGTGTACTCCGTGCAGTGTGATACCTCATTTGTTTACGTACGCACCAGTTGACGGAGACGCGCAGACATGCACTCACTCTGGTCATCATTAGAGGTATTGTAACTGAGCAATCTCGTCTTCTGATTCACTGAGTGCGATTCGATACGTCGATATAGCGTTCTCACGCGACTGCGTCTGGCCGGTGGCTGTTTCGACCGCGAACATTGCCACCAAAAGGACAGTGAGGCCACATGTTGAGGCGACGAGAGTTCGTTCGTCGATTTCGACGATGGCCACGGTGTGCTCCATGGGAGAATGTGGACAGGAACGATGACTTGCGCGTAAATAAGTTTACAGTGGTAACAGACTTGCTCAGCATCTATCGTACACTCACTTCTTCCCCCACCTGGACCCAGTCATGATCCAGTCAAAAAGACCAGAGGTGGGAGAGGATGCAGGTGGCTAGCACGGTGAAAAGTCGCATCCAGGCGTGTCACCAGATCTCCTGGTCCACAACAAACACTTGGCAAAAATTTTTCAACAACAAAAAGGCGGGAGCGGCAGGTTTTCCAACTGGCGCGGCGTGAACCTTCAACTGGGTCCGCAACCGGACCCCGAATGTTGGCACGCATTTGCTATGGGTGCACAATCCCGTCCGGTAGAATCCGGTGTACCCCGCGTGTTGGTCCAGCGTATTTACCGTGTGGCCTAGTTTAAGAGCATAGCATACCTAAGTGCCATATAAAAACACGCTGTAAGTTAAGAAGTAGGGCTTGAAAGGTACTGTATATCACTCCGATAAATCTACTGGAAACTCGTCAGGGGGCCTGGAGGATCTTTTGGTTTTTGCGTCCGGTTATTGTAAACGATGAGGCTCTTGGGTCGGTGAGCGGCTTCAGTTGTCTTGGATCGAGATTTCCGACAAAGAGGTAGGAGGAGAATGAAACCCACCCTCGCGTCAGTCAGGTGATTGTTTCCCTCGCCTGACACTGTGTTAGGTCTTGCAATCGACGTGAGACCCATCTGCGAATCTAGGAGGCCAACGTCTTAACAGCCCCTCCTTTTCATCACTTGTGCGTACCCGGTTGGTGGCGCGTGCAACCCATTCTCCGAATCCCCCTCGACCGCTTCCGCAACAAACTACACTAGTCGGTTAGGAAACTGAAGGATTATCTCCGGCCTCCTCTCTCGTTGAATTAATTAACAATTGTATTTAAATAATGTCAGTAGTGCCGCTAAACGTTAAACGTAATTTAGTCCGCTGTTTGACAGAAAAAGTGAGAAAAATCTGCTCAGCTGATAGCGTTGGGAAAGAGCTTAAGATAATCGAAAGCCTTTTTTTGCCAGAACAGGTATCCTGATCGATTCATTGCTAAGAACGTGGCCGAAAGACCGAAATAGCCCCCGATACTGACGGCAGGAAAGAAAAGGCTCTTCATCAGGGTCCCATTTCAAGCGGATGCACCAAGTGAACTTTTAAGAAGACGCCTATCTCAAGCTGTAGCACGGACCTTTCTAGCAGCTGACACCCCCTGTACAGTTCTCCACCACTCCTACGGAGAGGGCAAGCACAAACTACCAGCTCGGACCACCCCTGTGTGTATTTACTCCTTCACCTGCTCCTGTGGGACAGAATATATTGGTCGCACGAGCCGGCGTTTATCCAAAAGAATAAAGAAACATATCCCAGCATGGTTAGGAAAGGGTCAAATAAAGAACATCAACAGCTCGATCCTTGCGCTCAGGTTAGACACAGACCACCGTGTAGACGCCAGGGAGGCCTTCAGAGTGATTTGCAAGGTCTCATCAAGCTATCCAAAACTACTCGGGCAGCGCTTGTTGGCTACGGCAGAGGCGGCTGCAATCAGGCTACGCGGAGCGGACCGGTCCTATGCGACCAGAAGAATTTCCTACAAGTCCCACAGTTTCCATGGCCCAAAGCCACAAAGCCAGCCATCCGCATGTAATTGCCTTCGCCGGGACCCACCTTCTACCTGACGCTGACTGCAATTGTGGTGTTTCACTCCCCAAACCCGAACTGCAGTCTAATTATCCACCTGTCCGTATCTTTTTCATTTCTTCAATAGCCATATAAATGTATAGGCCTGAAGAGAATTTATCGAAAACAGACATGTACTCGCCAAATTGCCTTTTGACTCGGTAGTACTCGCGTAGTAACATTTTTTTCAGAATACGTGTTGAGCTACCTTATAATGCATTCGCTGGAGTCTGTTAGGGAACCGGACAGTGCCCTTCGTCCTCCTGATGAGTCGCGCACCGACCTGGCCTGAAGGCAAAATCTACCGGGAGGAAATCCCACCAGAAGTCGGCCCTACTGGCGGCGGCATCAGGGTGGGAGGAAGAGACGAGCGCTTAAAGACGCCATTGGACGCTGCGAGAGCTGGCACGGCGCCTGTCTCTGATCTCGCAGTCTAGGCGGCTGACATATCAGAAGGCTCAACTTCGCATGCTAGTCTGCCACCAACCAATGACAATGACGAAAGTCCAGCCGCGATGCGGTGCGCCTTGAACGCAAAGCCTCTCCGACTCATTTGGGATTAATGGCACTAATAAGTACAACTAGGTAAGCTTGTCGTGATTCAACACGGCCCGAAGGAGTGCGGATCTACCTGTCCACATCCACATGGAGTTGCCTTCGGTACATGTGCCAAAACCTGACAAATGGAACTCTTCAGCCCGACAGCTTTCTCCACTTCGAGCGAGAACAGACTAGAAGCCTATTAGGGCAAATGAGGAATATGTTTGATGAGCAGAGGATAAGCGCCAACTCACAGCCAATACTTGCACGGTGCAAGTCGCCTACTATTGGCTGGTGTCCGGGTCAAACACCACCGTCTCAAACGTAAACCCCAGAAAACATCTTTTTGAAATCACATTTTAGCCGTCATCAGTTTATCACATAATGAGTTCCCTAAGTGTCAGTGATGAAAAACGCAGAGACCTGATGATTGGCCAAACAGTAACATACACGCCTCATCAACGTCATGCTATTAACAAAAACCAGTTCACTGTTTGTGATTGATTTTGCCTACTCCCAGACGCTAGGAGTGGCAGTTTAGATGACATGTCGGCTTCCCTGCTCACTATTTTATTGTTGGTGGGGGGGGGACAGATGTGTCGCCGATGCAGCTGCTGCTGCCTACCGGGAGGGGGCTGAGGAAGATAAAAGTCACGTGATACCCGCTGGCCTGGTCTTATTGCAGGGAGGGATTCAGACGTTTCGTGGGTTCATGTCCACGCACGGAGAACCGTTCCCGATCCAGGGGATGTCTGCCTCTGATTGCGCAACCATATACCAACCGCAGTCAGGATAGACCCGACCCTTGGGCTCAGATATGGTTTCCACTGGGCCAGCCGTTCATGCGTCTGGATCATGCGCTCTTGACCCGTGGGCCGTGATTTGGAACGTTGAAAGTCATGCAGGAGTGATCTTAGTCGATGTGCCCTTTTGCAGCAAGAAATATGCGCAACGGGACGAGTGAGTTCCGTAAAAACGATTGGTGAGCGCCCCTCTACCATTGTACCTTCCTGATCACAAACGACAGGACATAGAGCCTGTGGCTCAGTGGTTAGAGGCGTTGGAGTTCTAACTAACAGGTCACGGACTCGAGCCCGCGTCCCACTGGTCTATCCAGAACTGGCCGAACTTGGTGTTGTTGCAGACTCTTGTGTGGTTGCCTGGTTACCTCTGTTAGCGTTTTCTCCGTCTTCCTGTGTCCACTCAGATAATCGCTTGTCCGTGACCTCTATCACCAGGGCCCGTTACTCATCTGTGATGGAATATCAAACATACTGATGTACACTTACCCCTGTGTGGAAACAAAAGCCGCGAAGTTTTCAACGGTCGTTCGCACCTCCGTGCATTCCAACGCTTCCATAAGGCATACAAGCACTTAAATGCATCAACACCAGAAAGATTTATTCGTTAATTCACTTCAGGAAAAAAACTACTCAATGGCAGCGCCTGTCTGAGGCTATACGATCTAGTGTTTTTGTCACGCGCATAGACAACTTAAACCAGAGGGCGTATCGATCGATATTCAACCTCACAATCAATCCCCGCGGGCGTTACATGCGGATGCGTAAGCCGTGATTGCGGGTTCCGACTGGCCACTAAAATAGCTGAAATATTTGTGCGCATCGAGGCGCGATTCGCGCATGTGCAGAATCCCTCTGAACCGTACCAACTAGAGGAATTAACGGAAAGGTCTCAAGCTGTCTATACATCAGAAGAAGAGTATAGTTAAGCCAAATGGCTTCAACCTGGACGAATTCATTGAGAATCTGGCGACGAGCAAGGATAAAGGGGTGAAGAACATTACCCTAAAGGAACAAGATATGATCAACCTCTGTCAGATGACTAAGCATGTCGTGATGAGTCAGTCAGTATTGTTGGAACTAGAGGGTCCCCTGAAAGTCTGCGGGGATACGCATGGACAGTTTAGAGACTTGTTGCGTTTGTTTGATCTCTGTGGAAGGCCGGACACCACAAATTTTTTGTTCCTAGGAGACTATGTTGATCGCGGGAAACAGAGTCTGGAAGTCATCAGTTTATTGTTCGGCTACAAGGTCAAGTACCCGACGACATTTTTCCTTCTGCGAGGCAATCATGAATGCCAGGCTATTACGCGAATATACGGATTTTTTGATGAATGCAAACGGCGCTTTAATGTGAAACTTTGGAAGTGCTTCCTGGATGTTTTCAATTGCCTACCGGTTGCGGCAGTTATCGAAAATCAGATATTCTGCTGTCATGGGGGGATATCACCGGAGTTCTTAAAGAATGATATTAGCAATTTGGAGGATTTAAAACAGCGAATTCGCTCCATCCCGCGGCCAACTGATGTGCCGGAAGATGGAATACTCTGTGACCTGCTCTGGGCGGATCCCCTGAATCCCGAGGCAATGGATCCGGACGCGGAGGAGCTTCCGCCGATTTTTGCAGAAACAGGTTTCGCTCCAAATGAAAGAGGTGTGTCCTACGTGTTCAGTCCGGAAATTGTAGATCGGTTTCTTAGCAGATTTGGTTTAGACCTCATGGTGCGAGCTCATCAAGTCGTCGAAGATGGCTATGAATTCTTTGCGAACCGTTCCTTTGTAACAATATTTTCAGCGCCAAATTACTGTGGTGAATTTGACAATGCCGGAGGTATTTTCTGTCTCAGTCGAACTGTCAGCTACAAGCCGGATACAAACGAAGAGGAAATAGACTTGGAGGGTAGCTTTCAGATACTTTACCCAGAAACTCGCAAGAGGTCCTCAGCAAGACGTTCTAACAGCATTTTGAGGAAGTGAGCTTTGGTTAGCCTTCCCATCGCCCCACAGTTTTGCATATCCGGAGACCATCTTCATATTCTTGTGAGAACATTCTACTGCGTCTCCAGTGATGGATAAGTTTGTCATTTCTTGGCTTTCTACAGCCATTATAATTTCATTTGCGTTTTGTTTATTTCCAGCTCATGAATTGGGTGATTATACCCCTTCAATGCAATTCCTATCGTAGACTTTTACATGTATTTAAAGCTAACACGACGGATGATATGATGAGGTCAAAAAGCCGACTCGAAATCCAAAAGTCAAAATACGACATATTATATTTTTGGAGATGTGATAGCGTCAAACGAGTATATGGTAAAGTCACAGGAGAAATTGGGGTCTGTCGCTGTTTAGGCCGGTGTAAAAGCCAACTTCTATTTTGGTAAAAGAAATCTACCTACTTAATTGTCTAAAGTACGCTGGTAATCGTGTCTGATTTACCCACCCTCGAGGATGTCACACAGCACATCCCCACGTGTGACAATCAGCGGATTTACCCACTCTCTTTTCACGGTGATGAAGACAATAGATTCAAGAGTCACCTATAAGTTCTAGAGGGCTGTACATTGTGGGGTTTCGATTCGTCTTCCAGATGCACAATGCTATTGACCCTCCGCGTGCCGCCTGTCTCAACCGGGACGAAGTCAACGCAGTTCACTTGAAGGATTGCTCTCAATCAGCAGTGGACGAAGGTGCTCTGTCTTCAGCTGAACTGACTTCTGGCACATGCGGGTCTTGGTAGCAATTGATGCATGATGAAGGACGCATAGTCATACCTGCAGCTTTTGAAAATCTTTGAGCCTATCGGTGTGCCCAACGATGCCGTCACCCTCACTCTGCGACTTCGTCTCAAGGTATTTGCAACTTTCCGCCTTTTTGGGCAATAGCTGCCCGGCACAATCTCCTGGTTAGAAAGGCAGTTCGAAGACGGTTTGTTCTTCCGGCGTTGCTGGATAGGTCGACGATTTAGCGACCTTGCTCCCTTGCGACATCACACTTGACAAATCACCACCGCTTGGTGCCAGGGGGTGATAAATTCAGTCTACTGAAGGTCAGGTAGCCGGTTTTTGTGACGGAAATTATCACTGTTGGTAGGACGGATTTATATGGCCCTCTAAGCAGGACACTGGAATAGGAATGTTCCGAAAAAGTGGTAAGGGTAGGCCTGCTCACAATTCCGGATACGGCAAAGTGTTCCCGTGTTCCAACTCCAATAATACTCCTTACACAGAGCTAAACCGTTGCCCTACTCTTTACTTCAACCCCATCCTAAACCCCAAATTTGCTGGTAACACTAGCCTCTCCTATCTTAACCTTAAACTTACCTTTTCGTTAACTTAAAATCTCGTATTAAACGTACTCCTTAACCAAGCCCTGAGCCTAAATCTCACCCTAATTTCATTGGAAGTTGACTCAAAGCCACCCGTATTGCAGGCAGTTCCTACTCCTATGTCCGGTTTCGGGGACCACATACGTCAGTCCTACCGTTCTGTCGAACCCACGTCTGGCCCTTGCGGATTGCAACCCTTTTGAACACCAGATCGGATATAAAACGATGGAGGTGAATGCTATGAACCAACACTCGCATAGTATTAGAATTATAACAAGCCTTGACCAAACTAATTATTTATGCTGACATACCGTCTCACTCCATTATGCACCACAGAAAATCACGATAGACGAAATCGAACGCTGCAACTAAGTTAATAAAGTGTCCGGCCATCATCGGCCGGGGTTTGTGAATGTATTGCAGTGTACCAACGTCCTACTGGGAGCCTGGCCTGGTTTGGTCTCATCCTCGAGCCACGCACCGTCTGAAAATGACCATAACAAGAACTATTGGAGCAATATTGACGAAACTTATGCCGCGGTGGTTATCGAAATTTGTCTTATCCCCCTCCCTGAAGACGCGTACAGGGGTGGCCGCGACCCAGTCGTCGGAAGTGATCTGACATTTCTAGGCCTCTTCAATCACATCATGGAGCCGGGGCACCAGAATGTCGACACAAGACTTGTAGACCTCGGCAGAGATGTCATCCTGTCTGCCAACCCAGATGTCCGCACAGACTCCGTACATTAACGATGTTTTCTACCAGGCAGTGACGAAAAAGCAATGAGTTGACCACCGAAGTTGGGATGACGCTAACTTGCAGCCTCTGTCGAGCAAGATATCGATCAGCGTCACGGCATCGCCAAATCGAGGGTCTGTTACAGGGTGCACAACATTCAACTGACAGGAGGGTGGGTTCGGTTGCTGTTCCCACGTCACTGCCAAAAAGTAACCACGTGGTCCGCAAGATCACTGACACTAGGTGATGTACGACCGATTTGGCGGACAAGTTAGTAGAATTTCGAGTATCAACGCGGATTGAGGCCTGTTTTGTAGAGGTCGCACTTCAGTTAAATAGCTCCTACTGTCATTTCTAGCCGGTTTTGCCGTCAGTTTTCCAAGTTGACTAAGGAAGTTATTTTTCGAAGCCTGACTCAACATGGCTGGACAAGCAAGTCTAAGGTTCTTGCACGCCGCCAGGTGAGTCGGAGAGCTATCTCAACTGCCTCTCTGATGAACATCCGCTGTTGCTTATCCCATAGACCTGAGCTACTGAACAAGACCGAATGGTTGTGCTCGAAGTTCGGTCATTGTCGCAGTGTCCTAATTTTATGGTCCAGACGTCTGAATCGAGACATTCTGGATGCAGATGAGGTGGTAATTTTGGGGGATATGTGAGAGAGAATGAAGTCATTGGCGGTTTCAGAGCCACGCACCGGTTTGATGTCACAAGTCCAGGCACAGAACATTCAACTAATTAGAGCGTAGCCAATATGGTTGGATCTGCGACATTCGTTTGAATTCCGGGTTAGCAGATGTCTGCGGGGATTCTGGAAGCACGCTAGTCGGCAGAACTCGTCAATCATTCGCAGTTGTCGCACATGGAATCAGAAGAGCGATCATTACGGTAGTAGTCCCGGAAGTCGGCTGACTCAACCTGGACATTCTAACTTTCCGCAGCAATCAATCGGTCATGGCGAGGAAACCTTTGAATCAGATCTTGAAGTTGTAAGTAGGAAAGTTCTTTACTGTACTGGACGGCAGCTGATATCGGCATACAGATGTTGACGACAGAAATGTTCGTAATGACCCTACGATCACACGGAAACTAGCCATTGTCTGGTTCCAACCGCTCAGTGCGGTTTGCTAGGTACGAGAAGACGATGGCTATAGCTGGCCTATGAGATTATTTCTAGTGGCCAGCGTGATAGATCAAGAAAGATGAGTAGTTCTAGGTATATTGGTGTTCTTGGAACCTGAATCTGAGGCTCGGACATCAGGCGAGCGGCAACTACTCATGCTTTTCTGGTGGGCTTCCTATGTCAAGGATGGTCACACATTCCGGCATCCAATGTCAAGGGTCCGTCTCCGATTGCGTTGTTACGCCCGCATACTATCCGCTCACACTACTGTATCAGAAGAAACGGAGCTCGTCAGTTCCTGCAGACGTCAGGGCATCCTTCGGATACGTGAATTCACGAGAATTCTCGGGAATTTCAGGTGCGGGCGTGCTGCCCCCAACAGGAGTCCGGATTGTTTTAACTAAAGATCGTCAGTTGGAGCGTTTTGATTGGGTGAAACCCGGCTTCGGGCCAGCAGTGACAAAGAGCCATACCCAGTGACTATTCCGGATCGCCACTTCAGAGTGCCGCCACCGAGTTTTGCGGGAAACAGTGCGTCAGGCCTGAGGCGCTACAACTCAGGTAGCTCTGGCGCCGTTGGTCCGCGACCGCTTATACGAGACCCTGCTTATTTAGCAGCTGGTCGTAACTGAAGGTCCTCCCACCGTCCTCAGTCATGCAGGCACCGGATAGCGGGCAGCTGGATTAACGGGCAGACCTGTATTCCCAGACCAGTGAGGGTTATGGCCTACATATAGAGTTCATGGCATGAACGCAGTCCAATCTTCGAAAAAGACAAACCGGACATTTTTGACATGGGGATGTCTATTTGCGTTCCAAAGGTGCCTAGGCCTCGCAGAACGAGAAAGCACAGAGCAGAGAGCCTTGAATCGTGCATTAAACAGTCGACTTAGATCCCTGATCGGTACGAGAGCGAAGGATCGATGAAACGTCTTAAGCGATTTTGTCGTATATCCAAGACGTGATGGGGCTGTCTGGGCAATTTGACTTTTGTAAGATGTGATTTTGGGCCCGATTCGGTCCTGAGGCGTTATCGTGAGCTTCGCTGGAAAAGAAATACACGTAACAGGCTGCGGTACCAAAAATTGGTCATGTTCAGTGTATTGGGCCGGGCCAGGATTAGTCCTTTTGAGACCTGATGTCATAGCGTGGAGAATAATTTAGTCGAAAGCGCTCAGTAATCCTTGAAATACTTGAATTGTCGTCGGTCATTTCACGTGACCCAAAGGCATTTCATCAACATGGTTAATATTGTAAATTTAGCGTTTATTTCCCTGCCCCTAGTAGGAAGCCTCTCAAAGTGTCTGAAGCATTGTTGTATATCCAGATAGGTGTGCAAATGATGTGCGTACTTGCGATAAACAGTGCAACCTCGGTCACGCACGATTTTAGGGCTGTAATCTAAACCGAGGAAAGCGAACTATATGCACACATGGCAGTTCGACTGTCATTGTCGACGATGCCCACCGTGTGTTCCGTAACGGGGTGAGAGCAAGGGATGGTGGCTTGCGCGTGAGCTGGTTTATGGTAGTAGTAGACTTGCGCTGCATCTACAGCATCCTCTCCTTCGTCGCCAACCCGAGCCCGGTGTCAACACAGAGTCTGAAACACCGCAGGCGGGATCGGGCTCAGTAGGTTAGAAAAACTGAACATCCTGTATGCGCGTACCACGCAGGTGCCAGGTATTTACGGAAACGAAAGGGCGACTCGGACCCAACAATATGAGGGTGCCATAAAGGCCACACTAAGGAGCCGCTGCTTCCTAACCCTCCATCCTGAGAGGGTAAGGGGCGAGTAGGGGTCGGAGTGGACAGCATTCTCCACCCTCTCCCATTCGTTAGTCTACTGTACGAGTCAGCCGGTCATCCGATGCTGGGACTGGGCGGAGGTGGCCAGAGCGGTTTAAAGTCTATGGCTAGGCATGCCACACCCCCCCCCCTTCCCCCAGCTACAGTGTTTGACATGGAATGCGCGACACTGTGCACTTCGGCAAACGTGTGCCATGGCTAAATTTGATCGCCAGTGTCAGTCCAGCACACCTCTCGTATACCCATGCTAGGGACATGGAAGATACATGGCACACACAAGCATGGGGTGCCTAATCCCTTTCTGGTTATTGCGGGCCAGCTTGTCCACAGGTAGACTTTAGGCCCACCTCAGACCGTAAAAGGGTCGGATCTTACTTTGTAGCCGTATCTGCAGTAGACAGGCCCCCCCCCCAGCCGCCTGTCATACAGGACCGGTGGTGATAGGAGGGGTTTAACGCTAACCCTGACTCCTAACGGGCACGGCTACGAAATAATACCTTGCCCGTAGAAGTGCCGATGAATTCCTAGAGGGGGGACGTACGAGTTTGTAATACTTTAAAAAAGTCACATCCGAGTCGCCGCAGCGCCTTTCGGACAGCGGCGGGCTACGCCACTTGTAATGGTCAAATTTCGGGTCCAGACTATCAACGGGTCTCGGGAACTACCAATGTCACATGATAGTGGCGCTCGCCGACCTGGCCTAATTATGGGACGGAACACGGACTTAAGGTTTTGCTTCCATGGAGACGTGCAAAGGAAGGCGATAAATTCGCCGGAAAAAATTGGGGCGGAGAGACATCTGTCTCAACCCAGGCGGGCGCTCTAGTGAATGGACTTCAGTTGCAGGCATCAAACAAGGGGGACACACACGAAAAATACCACTCGTGTGCTTTGTATCTCAGTGCACAGTCGTTTTAAAAGGATCTTCCGAGAAATAAGTAGAGTGGAGATGGGACAGTCCATTTGTTTCCGGAATGAAGGGGTATCACTAAGTATGGCATGTGTGAAAAATATATACAATGATCTGGCTACTAAAACGTTTTTGAGTAGGCATCATGGCTGCATATCAGTGAGGAGACAATCTAGTCGTCTTTCAAGGAGGTCCATCACAGTTTCTGATTTGCACTGAAGCACCTGGAGGCCCTGTGATGTAAGGACGGCTAGGCAGAGGCAACCGTCACCCAGGAAGTCGTATCCGTAAAGGAGGCTGTGCACTGGACCGGCCACAGTCCGTCTGGAAACACACCTACAAAAGTGCACGGGGTAGAGGGTAGTGAAAACGTAGATACCTGGCGCAAGGCCACTTAGTTGGCATTACAATAGATGGCGTAACTCATGAAATATCGTTTAGAAAGGACCACTTGAGTGGGGTTGGAAGTTGGATTATCATGCAGTATTTTAGTCATGTCAGGATGTCGGCTTCTGAATACGCATATTGTCGACAGCCTACAGAAAATGCACTCGCTAGCAGTTGTTGAAAAAAAGGTTTCCCGATTTCTGGATGATTTCTGGTCCGCCTTCTGTTGCATTTGCGTTAAGGGTTTCCAAAATACAGGCTGTGTACTTTCCATTTAGGAAAAAGGACACACTCCTTTACATTATCACAAGGATGCCAAATAGGGCTGGAAAAAATTTACAATGTTTATGGGCCATGTTGTATGCCTTATAGGGAGCATTCATGAGAGGAATAATTAAATGTCAGTTGAAAACACGTAACGGTCTCTCAGAAAATCTCATGGTGGCGAACTTTTTTTTAAACCGAGAGACATCCTTTCTTCGAGTAAAACATTCGAAGAAGACGTAATTTATCCCAAAATGAGTACCAGGTACTTTTGACCATGCTTTCTTTACAATAAGTTTGGATTTGTAAGGTCAGCAAAAACCAATGAAAACATTCCCAGTAATAAAGCAGTCATTTTTTCCGAGTGAGATATTTGCAGGCGGTTGGAGAGACGCGCATTCTGCGGTCCAACAAAGTAAGATCAGATGTGGTTATGTATCCTCAACTGAAGTAAACAAACCCCAGCCACCTGTAATACGGAACCGGTGGCAATAGGGGGTTTGTACAGGTGGGGCCGGAGAACGCACAGGCGACGAGGTCAAGTAGTTATATGAAAAAAAAGCCATTGGGAATGCGCGGTTGAGTGGCTAAGAAATCATTGCCCTAACCCATAACCCGAACTACAGCCCCTTACCCTAACCAAAACAGTATTGTGTACATCAGATGGTGGGGCGACATAACCACTTCTTGCCCAATTCCTTTAAATCCGGACCAAATTTCGGAATTCAAGACGATTTTTCCTACTGGGCTTGACCTGTCACCGATTAGCCGGCACATATGACCGTCATCACTTTCTGCCAATCGACGCACTCACATGGGTGAGACTAACTCGGCGCAACTTGGGTTAAAATGGAGAAGCCATCACCATGGAACCTCGTAATGCGTTGCTGAAAGATCGCTTCTTCGCTTCTAGAGACGATTAAATATTACTGCCACCAGTCATGCTGTCAAAAGGTGCCGACCTGTGAGAAAGATAGCAGGACTACACCTGACATCTGGATCAACAAAAGCGGCTCAAAAGAACCGTCCAGGGTTAGTTTGAGGAGGCAAAACAGGCCACTTACTCATATCGACCCCGAGGTAAGACTTTGTCGGCATTGAGTGGGTCAGCTGTTTTTTCTTCCTCATCGACCCACCGATAGAGGAGCAACTGTTTGCCAAAAGTGCCAATAACAATTTCCGGTCTGCCGTCAAAGTCGAGGTCGCCAACACAGGCACAGTTCACGTGATCGAAGTCTGCACTGCCGTGAAGTACAGCCTGATTATCCGGTCCGAAACGCTGACAAGTGTACACGTTTCTGAAAAAAACGATGCCAAGTGGGCGGGGGGGGGTGAGGACGCTCAGATAAGGGGAGAGCAAAAGTGGACAGAAACTACCGACTTATCAGCAGCAGGCAGATAAAGGGATTGATATTCGAAAACAGGCATGCACAGCAGAATTTAATGGGGCCAATAAATTTCGTGACGGCTTTTCAACTGCAGCCCGTCCCTGCATAACATAGGCAACGAATGGAAGCGCACAGCAGTATGAATTTGTACAGAATGTCAGTGCACAAGAGCAAGGTCAAGGTTCAAGGCAATGAATAATCAGATAAAGACGTTCACATATGCATCATATAGGAGGGAGACGAAATGTTAACAACAAATCACAGGCACGAGTAACTTGAGGCGTGAAGGTTACCAGGACAATTGCAGATTGATCAAGTGGTCTAACTGCTTGCACAGGTCTGGTTTCTCCCTCCGTATGTAAGCCGCTTCCAAGTAACGCAAGGTTCGAGTTGTATGCGCTCGGACAAGTACTCGAAAAGCTGTGTTAGGGTCGACAACACGACTGCTATCTAACAGGTGTTTCGTTATAGACGAACGCGGCAGCAGAACTTATCTTCATCAGTTCCACAAAAAGCCTTCCAATTAACAGGACAAAGGAGGCCTTGCCAATGCACGCCACCCCCAAATTGCGTGTATGAATTCACATGCACTTGCGGAGGCAAGTACATTGGGCGAACGCAAAGGCAATTGGCAACCAGGGCCGCTGAGCATTTGCCTAATTGGCTTTTCAAACAGGAAAACAAACCCCCCCGTTCGTCTATAACGAAACACCTGTTAGATAGCGGTCGTGTTGCCGACCCTGACACAGCTTTCGAGTACTTGTCCGAGCACAAACAACTCGAACCTTGCGGTATTTTGAAGCGGCTTACATACGGAGGGAGAAGCCAGACCTCTGCAAGCAGTTAGGCCACGTGATCAATCTGCAATTGCCTGGTAATCTCACGCCTCAAGTTACTCCTGACTGTGATTTGTTGTTAACATTTCGTCTCCCTCCTATATGATGCTTATGTGAACGTCTTTATCTGATTATTCATTGCCTTGAACCTTGACCTTGCTCTTGTGCACTGACATTCTGTACAAATTCCTACTGCTGTGCGCTTCCATTCGTTGCCTATGTTATGCAGGGACGGGCTGCAGTTGAAAAGCCGTCACGAAATTTATTGGCCCCAATAAATTCCTCTGTACATGTCTGTTTTCAATTCATACTCGGGGTAAAATGCTTCGAATCGATATTCCTCAAACCGCAATGCGCAGAAGACTGTTGATAGAAGCAGCGTGTTCCGTTTTTTGGGCTGAGCGACCTCAGCAAACTGAGCCTACTCTTGCCGCGTCTGTGACTCTAGCGTGAGGTACGATGGAGCGATTGGATCCACACACGACGCTTCTACTTACCACTTCCGTTACAACACTGCCCACGGACCTGTCCCGTCTCTTCTACGCCAAGACAACTAACGGCCCGGTGGCTACTCTGGCAAGAAGTTCCCCTTCAACGACACGCCTGGCTACTTCCTGCTGACGGAGCCAGCCGGAATCCAACGACAAGCGAAGCTCTTACTCGGGCGGGGCCGCTGCGCTCGCCACGGTTTCGCAAAATTCCAGATATGGGCTCCAAGACAGGTCGAATGACGGTCTTGCCCAGCTGGGCACCCCGTGGTTACTACTTACTCCGTTTAGGTAGCTTGATGCAACTGACTAAACCTGTTATCCGATTACTGCAGGTTAGGCGTGTGACCCCCTTTTTCCGCCGTTCACGTAGTAACTGCGGAGCCAACACACATTCCATTTACAGCCATTTCTATACCCACGGCTTTCTGCGTGCTGAACTTAATAACCCGACCTTAAAGTATGTGGTTTAACCTATAACGTGCGATTCTTCTCAAATCCAGTCATAGAAAAGGCTTCTGGTGGGCCACAGTGGGCAGCCACGGCGTTTTTCACTGAATGACTACTTATTACGGGAAATAAAAACCGTCTAAGGATACTATCCTTTGAACTTTAACAAAACGCATGCTGTGGTGTCTAAAAGCGACTAGTGTGACTATAATTAAGACGCACCGCCTGCCATGGGGTCTGGCCACTACCTATAGCGTGACTAAAAGTACCTGAAGCTGCTATAAGTAGAAAAAATAAGAATCGCATGGTATGGAACGAGGCTCATAGTATGCAGTCAGACTGTTAAGCCCGGAACACGAAAAGCCATTTGTTCAGGAATAACTATAAATGAAACGGACGCTGGCTACCTAATTACCTCATGAACGACTGAAAGTAGCGTTGTACTAGTGGGCCTGCCGTAATCCGGAGACAGTTTACTAAAGTATCTAAACTAAAAAGCTATCTAAACGAAATAAGTAGTAATAACATAACAATATATTTCGAGAGCGGTGCACACACGCCTAAAGCTTGACTTGCCGATTAGAACAACTTTGAGGTGTAAAATACATCACAAGGGTGGATCCTAGCAGTATTTCACTGATATATCAACAGAAATTCTAGACCTGGGTTGGTCACCCTTCTTGACGGACACAAAGGCTGACACGTACGAATGCCACTCGCTAGCTAGGTGATGCCATTCTCGCTATTTTCAATTTGTGACTTTTTGGTACAGTGGAAAAGGAGACATACAAGTTTCTATGGCAGCCAAAAACAGGTAGTTTCCATCAGAAAGGACACGCGACCTCGTAGGATCTCCCAGTCAGCATCATTGAAGTATCTATCGACAAAATAACCTGCTCTCTGTTAAGATTTGCCCTTCCGATTAATCATTGTTAATCTCCATTTGCGGCAGATATACCAACTTAAATGGGACTGGAAAGACAGGCGTGAGGAAGAAAATATAACGAAACTACAACTCACTGATACACAACAGCCGGTTCAAATCCCGAGCAGACCAGCAGACTGAATTCTTCCGGTTTTCCAACAGAGTACGGAGGTTCCACGGTCTCGCCTAAACAGTCCAAAGTCGCAAGAGTATTAGACAGTTCTAGTTACCAGTGCTCAGTGTGGCGTCGACTTTTAGCGTCGAAAAGAACTGATCCTAGGGGTGTGGCCGAAATGCCGGAACGATATTAAAAAAACTCAGGCGCCTCAGTATAGACAGTACTATCAACGACCCCCAAGGCATCTGAGAAAACCGGTCTTATAACGCCAGGCTCCATCGTCGCAAGTCAAAAGTAAACTCGAAAATCGTTTCGGAGGTGTTGGCTTTTAGAGAGATCGTTCCCCTAAGTTTGACACATGGGAAGCACTATCTGGCCCCCAAACGCGCACATCAGGATTACAAACGCAAGAGGGAAGCAGCCTGGACCTCTTATGTGTGTGGGGGAATGCCAATACGAAGGGGTCATCGTAATATGACTCCCAGTCCACCAGTCGGCCATCCAACCTACAGTAGGTGGGCTAAGTCATGAAATGTTAACCGAAATTCCGAAATGCGTTTTCGTTCCGAAAAGATTAATAAGGTACTGTTGTAAAACTATTCGGCCTGCAGCATAATTTTATAATATTTCAGTTACCTAAGGATGCCGGCTTTTGAATGAACTTCCTTCCGGCTGCATGCAAAAACTACACCCTGTAAAAAAATCACTACTTGAATAGCATACATTTTCTCATTGCATTTCGATGCTCCTAAATGACCAATTATATTGAATGGAAAACATGCACAAAAATATTTATTATTTTGCTTATTCGGCAGATAATTACGCCTTCTTCAAATTTTATACTCGAATGAGGGACATAATTCGGTTTTAAGAAAGTTTCTAACCGATCGAAAACCGATAGGGCAACGGGCTCGTGGCCCAGTGAGTAGAGGCGTGGACATCTAATTGACAGGTCGCGAGTTTAAGCCTCGGGTGTTCTACACCTCGGGGTTGGGGATGACTGACTGACGAAGGCTAATAGGCCAGAAGTGGCCATTCCAGTCTCTCTTGTCTTTGTCGGCAATACCATTCTGCCTATAGCATGCGCCGCTGTGCGGCTGCTGGTTGGACTCGAGAGAGAGCCCGTAAGACAAAACGGAAGGAGTGAGTTCCGTAAGAACGATCAGTGAGCGCCCCCTACCAGATACATAATGGCTATTACAGTCGCTACTATGAGAATTGAGTGCAGCAAGCCTTTGATTCAGCGATCTTGGTCGTTTCTCTGGTACTAGCAAATTCACAGATGAAGTGTGCTTTGTAACATCAGTCTACAGATGCACCCTCTCCTGGGAACGTCCAGTCTCCTTGTGATATGGTACTGGTTTCACTGGCAACATCTGCATTTTTGGTGAAATGACCGAGATGGCAATAGTGTAGCAGGCAGCCATCATGATCGGTCGGGTGTCCTTGTCCAAGACCTCGCTGTCTCAAGGTCATTCAACCCTTGCAGCGAGCCGTCCCAGACGAGCTGACCTGAAGCCACTCGACCGACTTGGGCTGGAACACAACTGCGTCCACACAGCGTCGCAGCTACCCATGCGCCATCCCCTGCAACCAGCAAAACAGGCCATTGGGACACCACCCCTCGACACATGCAACACACACTGACTGGAAACCGCTTGAGCCTGGTCCACAGGCCTACAAAAACGGCTGCCACCACTGTCCCGCGGACTCTCCGGCCTGACTGGACACAGTCAACACCAGCCCCGGCTTCGCCAGTGGCCACTGCCGCCTGAGAGGACAGCTCCGGAATCTGTACACAATAAACCCCGCATTCTGGGTGCTTTCCCTCTTCTCCTACCAACACTAGGATTTGACCTAACGATTGTAGCACACATACTACACACACTCTCTCACCGCACAACAACTACAGTAGTACCGTGGAGTCGGCAAAAATCGGAAGGCCATTCAAGGCGGCTACGACTGATGGGGCCGCGTCTGATGTGGTAAATGACCTTAGGGATTCCGACCACCCGGCAGGCCGGAATCTCAGCAGTAGAAATATCATAAGTGACTGGGGGTTCCACCACGAGCATATTATCAACCTCCTACGCATCGGCCTGGCAAAGTACCTGTTAAATGTCAAGTCTCAGTCGGTTCTATCTTAAATACGGGAAAAGTGAGTCCGGGTGGTGACGATGACAGGGAATGCCGTTTGTTGTGGCCAGTCAGCACATATGCCACATACGCCAGTCCGTCGTGAAGCTTAATCCTCCCCAGTTTAGTTGTGTACTTACGTGCCGTTGGCTGCGATTCAGAGTTTTGAAAGTCGGGGGAGGGAGTGGGGGAGGGGCAGGGGGGACAGCGACGAGGTCTGATTACTGGACGGCGTACGGGTGCGCCAGTCAGTAACTGCTTCCGAGAACCTTGAGCCGGGTCTCAAAGGCAAAACGGAACACTACTTGTGCGCTATTCCAATAACTAGCAGAGTTAAAAAGGGATAAGATGCTAACAGATTGGATGCTACCTTGAGAACCCAGATGGCCAGGAGAGGATTCAGGGAACTGCTTGAACAGCTTGACGCAGGTGATAGGAGAGTCGTGAGAACCCGAAAAGAAGTGCAACAAAGCTGAAATGGAAATAAATTCGAGACTATTAGAATAGTAACAAAATGCAGCTGGGAGGACATCGTTGCAATCGAGGGGGAAAGGGGGAGGGGCAAGTAAAAGCATCTCGTTACTTTGACTCTTATGACTTCCTCGCGTAGACGAGAGCCTAACCGCCCTTATTGTTGTCTAGATAAGAGACCAGGTCGTGTGTGTGGCACGCGTAGACGGATTGCCTAGCCCTGCCAGTTTTTGCAACCGCGCCCACCTACGGTCGTCCCAACTCTGTCTCGCTATCTGTGGGTGAGAGGAGAGAGTGCGGCGGATGCTTCGCAAGCCACCGCCGCTTAATTCACCTAATCGGGCACGCGATGGATGTCGTCGCTTAGGGCGGTCAAAATGTCATTTGCCGAGAGGTAGAAATTGAGGCTTAGGCTTTCTTCTGCGAGAAGGCCCAGGCTTCAGACAAACTACTGGTGAGTGGTAGTAGAAAAAAATTAGTTTATATGGAAGCCTCATCACCGACCTAGCGTGACTACAGAGCATAACATAGACGTTCAGTGTCTTGGAACTTTGGTCTAGTCCCCGTAGGTGGTCGTACTGTGAGAAGAAATTAATCGGCAGTAAGTATTTGAGACACAGACGAGCGGGCGAAACGACAGAACCTACATGCAGCAGGCACGTTCTCGACAGCGTCTGGTTACGATCACAGTGTGTCCCTTGAACTTGACAGTTCTTTCTGGAGCGGCGTGGACGCATTCTGGCCGACCTGGACGGAGTACCATAAACACGCATAATTTTTCTTTAAGAATGATTTGCAGGCGACAATGCATTTTGTCGTGGGCGATCGTGTTCTCCTATGCATCTTTAGTGATTGGCGTGCATATAACACAGTCTATGAAACTAGCCAACGTGTCAAACACCGACTATTCATATTGGGAAGGAGGTGGAGGAGGAGGA
>CACRXP010000053.1:1281764-1366966 GCA_902702965.1 Spirometra erinaceieuropaei | reverse complement strand
AGGAGGAGGAGGCAAAACAATGTCATGACGATCGGACGGACTGGCAACGCTAGGCGGCCCGTCCACACGTGTCACACACGAACTAGCCTTGCTGCATGTGCCGGGATGAGATAAGGGCAGTTTTAATCTTATGTCTGCGGGAATTCAATAAAGGCTACACTGAGGAACCATTGCAATTTAACCTTCAGTTCTGAAAAGCGCAGCGTTATCCCGTCAATTGGCAGCCTTCCGAGCTTCAATCCTTCGTGCGTTATGTTAGGTTCAGGTTACATACTTGATATGGCTGCGATCATGCCTGATCTAGCCGGCCCCGATAATGCCACGAACTGTACTTCTGCACGCGTGACGATCCGTGGCAGCAGATCTAGACAGCTCAAATCGTTCTCTATGCAAACGACGAAGAACATCGGAATCCTGCGTCATGACGGATTGTGTCAAGCTAGGTTTTGAGTGGGCCCCCTCTTCGACGCCTCAAAGTGGATAAAGGTGCCGGATAGCGAACAGCAACACTGAACTTCTGAGATGGACGACGAAGAACGTGTTCAAACTCCCCCCCCCCCCCGAGTAGTCTTTCTTGGATGGCCTGGGTTATGTTTGCGATGTTGCCGCAGCGAGCGCGGACTGTCTCACTTGAGACGAAGTCGGTAAACCTCACTCGAAGGATGATGATCAAATTCCTCCAATTTTCGCTCGTCCTCCATGCGCAAGGCCCAGCGTTCACAACCGTATTGAAGGACAGACCGGACAGATGCATGGTACATGCGAATCTTAGTGGCGATGGAGAGGTCGCGTCGGATGCATAGACATTTTCTAAGGCTTGAGAAAACCTGTTGGGCAGCATCAGTTCGGGAGACAATGTCATTCTTACTCTGTCCGTTAGGCAGCAGCCTCGCCCCGAGGTATTCAAAACTGTCGACTTCTTCAAGTTGACAGCCATCAATCCCGAAGCGTGCCCTCTCCCGGTTAGGGATGCAGCTTGAAAATATTTCAGTCTTCCCAGCGTTTATGGTTAAACCGACCGTTTTAGCGAACTCCTACACTCGTGACACCACAGACTGCAGATCATCAAAACTTGAAGCAAGTAAGGCAAAATCATCGGCCTAGTCGAGATCAGTCAGTCGGTGTCCGGGTGCAAACTCAACATCGCCACCTTCGTGCAGGGCCCTCCCGAGAATCCAGTCAATAGCGTAGTAGAATAGAGTGGGCGACAGGATACAACCCAGTCGAACGCCTGACCGAATACCGAACGGTTGGGAAAGATTGTTGCGGACCAGGAGTCTCGCAGTAGTGAAGCGATAATAGGCCTTGATTATGGTGATGATTTTTGCCGGTATACCATCTAGCGCTATTATCCGCCACGAGGGATGGAATCGAACGCGGCGGCAAAGTCAATGAAGCAGGCGGCCGGCGGTTGTTGGTAGCTATGGCGAAATTCAAAATTCGGGTGCGTCGGATGTATCGTAGTACGGAATGCGTTGATGTTACATAAAGATGGATTCCCCGGGGTCAGACTCACCCCACCTTCCCCCCTCTTAAGTACGAGTCGACTGTCAGCCAATAAGATTGGGCGGTGTCTGGCGCGGCATAAAGGCTTACGTCCAAAGGTATACTACATGTGCATCGGACAGCGCTGCCCGATAAACGACTGTCGTGAGACAAGCTGACCTCCTTTTGATCCAGCGCAGCTCCACCCAGAGCAGCGCATATTACATCGGTATCCTAACCAGGGTATTATCAGCCCCCTTCGTAAACACTATATAAAGGAGTTAACTGAATCTTAGCATCGTACCTGGCTTGCTGATGTCCGTGATGCCCACGCCAAACCAGCCGTCGATACAACCGAAGGCAGACAGCCTCACTGGCGGATCCGTTTTCAGCATGACAAAGTCCATGTAAGTGACCCTTAAAACGACGACAGAGGGTAAAAGGCGGAGAGATCAGACGATGGTGAGTGTGGTCGGCAGGAACAAGGGAAATGCCGAAAAAACTTACATAGAGGCGGGAACACACTTTAGTTCGGGGAAGAGGAAGATGGCGGAAACCAAGTCGAGCTCCCCGTACACCTTATTTACCGGATGAGAAGGCTGTCGGCTGAAGATTGTTGACCCGGACGACTCCGTAGACTTGAAACCGCCACTGCTGGAGACAGAGTCGGCAACAGACTGGTCAGGCGGACTGCCGGACAGGACTGGCTGATCCTCGGGGACCAAATCGGCCTTAACAGGGAGGGTGGATGACAGGTGGGAGAACATATTGCTGAGAGGGAGGGGACTGATAGAACGATAGGCCGAGAGGGTTTCATGCCGGTTTTAGCCACCCCCTGTACATGCACAAGTTTGTTAAGAACTGCACTTAGTTTTTTTTCACAGTAAGTTCTTATTTGACTATAGAAACCCGCCGAATGTCTTACCGTGCAACCTCTGCAATCTCCAAGACGGGCATAAACCTGGATGGGGGAAGGCGGTGGACCGTTGGTTGGTCCAGAGGGAGTCGGAGAATGACAGGGACTTCCACAAGCCAGGAAAAACGCCCATTGAGGTTTCTTTGTACTCGGCGAGATATAACTGGAAACGCAAACAAGACATGTAACAGCCTACTATTTGCATTCAAGTAACTGTTATTTATAGCAACTCACTAGGAATGCGTGGCCTGAAGAGGAACGTAAGCAAGCTCAGAGAAACAGAGGCAACACTCTGGGAGGTTTTCCTGAGTATCTGCACCGTAAATGTTGAAAAAGCTTTGACCCTCTTCCTACAGTTGCGAAGTCTAGGCATCAACAAAGAAACAGGTCTTGCCTTGACAAATCCCACACCTGTTAGGTATTCCTTGCTTGTGTAATCGTACAAAGCACGAATGCAAACAATATCGGCAACTGAAAGGGCCAGACGGCAGTCAGTAAAGGGTAGGTCGCCCACCCACTTGGGAGGTAGACAAAATCATTGGGTTTGTTCATTGGCTTCAAACAACCACCATCGGAAATGAAGGAGTAAACATTGCAGCGTTGCTTTGTGGAGGAGTACTCGATGGCTAAAAAGGGCGCGGTTTGGAGAAAATCAAGGCCAGGAGACCTACCAGAGAGAAGACAGGCCGCAATTATGTCATATTTACAAGGTGCACTGTCCGTATTTCCGAACTGGCGTGATGGAAGAACGGTCAGACTGTAGATGCTGCTCTGACCAAGAGTGGGAAAGAAGGCGAGCTCCTTGTAGTGAGAAAAATCGAGGAGCCGCGAGGCGTCCAGCAGTGGGCTGGCTGGTACGGACATCTTGACATGTATAATGGCTGAAAGGGGAGAGGGGTAAAAACAAAAAGGAAACTGATGCTCGGGAAATGACAGCGTGTGAAGAGAAGACTTTCGAAGAACTTGAGACTTCTTTGAGAAAGGCAATGCAAATACCTATCAATGTCGATGGAGCATATGTTAGACGGTGGTGGAGCAGTCAAAGAGACAGGGTTCACAGGGTCTATCCCACTTAAGAAACACGCAGCCTAGCCTCCTCGTTGAGAAGCTTTTGTTGGCTTTTGGACATCATGAAGATTCGCAAAAATCATATGAGTAAACGGGATGAAACATAGTAGCTGCTGCGGAGCTATTTGAGCCAGAATTGCGAAACCATTCGCCGGATCACAGCAAACAATCTTTATTGGCGAAGGCGACCGAAACCGCCCATTAAACGGTAACCAACCTCCCCTCCTCCCCTAAACAGAGTCCAACGCCGCGATAGAGTAATTGGCAACTTGAACTGGGTCAACGCAAAAGCAACTGCAAAGTAGAACATGAAAAAAACTCAAAAGGGAGTCAGGACGCGGTTCTTGACAACGCAGAAGCTCCAGTGTTAAAGAATTGGTGACAGTAAACTTGGGATGGTTGGGCCATCAGCCTCGGAATCCTATTTTAGCGAAATTGCAGAGAACACCCAACTGTATGACATCGCCAGTGACGTGTATAACTAATCATATAACACGGTCCATAAAACTAGCCAGTGTGTCAAACACCGATTAATGTTGAGGAGGAGGAGGAGGAGGAGGAGGAGGAGGAGGAGGAGGATATAGCCAAGCGTGTCCTGGGTAGGTAGAATGATTGTATAGTCCCCAATCTTTATATTAAAGCCACGGTCAGTTTCAGTAAGCTAATAATTTGAACACTGAATTCGACTGCTTCGGCAGGATCGAAGGCATTTAATAACATCCATTAAAAACCCGAAGAAAAGCTGGTCATATTGACCACAACCTAATCGTTAATGAAAATCGCATTGATAAAGACTCCGAGGCGCTTCCATATGGAAGAAAATGGATGCTATCCCAGATGGCTCAATAGCTTGGAGCATTCGGTCACTCAGATTCTATGAGTGAAGACTCATCATAAATATCTAAAGCAAGATGGTATAACTCTGGCAGCAGAGGCCATCTGTAAAGCTTGTATGAAGGTGATGATTTGTAGAGCCACTTTATGTCTAGATTGCCCTTATAGAAATGAGACTAAAGAAGCAACACGCGTCTCAAGTGAAAGCTGAACGAATACAGATCGTCTTCTGCCTATTTTGCTACTAAACGGCCTTGCTGGCCCTAAGTTTTCTTACAAAGCGTTGGGATGAAGACTGTAGTTTGTTGTCTGGGAAAGCTATCTAAAATGACACAGCCGCCAACCAGGAGGAACAAGGCCCATGAATGTTTGAAGTGCTAGTAAGGCTCAGATGACAGGTACACGATACCTTAACCCGGACGATGTGGGGTCTGCCACCATCAACATCCCCAATAGCTACTCAGGTGCATCCCAGAGTGCAACGGACTCTCAAAAGCATTGGAGTCCCCGAAAGAATTGACTGACATTTACAATGACAAAGTGAATCCAGTTTGGAAATCTCATGTCTACGGCTTACGGTGTGCTAGGCTGAGTTGACGAGGACGGAAATATCAAAGCGAGCACTATTTCGCCTTGTCGGTACTCCTTCATTACACATTTAGAAAAACGTTGCAGTCGACTGGTAAGAGACTGCCCATCCGAAATTGTCAGGCAGACAGTGGACGTCGGCCTAGGAAGCAAAACAACGCCATAAAGTTCGTAGTATCTTAGCATCCATTATATCTATGAGGATTTTGGTCGAAAAATGGACATAAAATGTACTGGCGTACAACAAGCGGCAGCCAATGGTGCTCCGTTTTTCGGGAGTTACTAGGCACATGGTTGTTGACTCAGCTGGATGAAATAAAGTGCGACAAGACGCTCGAATACTTCAGAATCTTTAAGGAGCAACGTAACGAAACCGTTGCAAGAGATTCAGCCCCCGGATCTAGGGATACGCTTTACACGCCCGAATACGCTCAGGAGTCAATGAAGAAACCCAATATGCAACAAAAAGATTATCTACTGCACAGCTGCACCATGCAAAAGGATGAAACGCACATCTTAAGTCAAGCGAAAAACATAATTGCCGTGACAGTGTGGTAAGATACAAACAACTAGGAAACCCCCAAACGTGAGGGAACAACCGAGAGACCTAAACACATAGGCTCTAAGTTGGGAAGATCCAAGGAAAACTTGGTTTTTTTAAATTCGCAAGTGACGATTGAAAAGTTTATTGTCAAACATAGGTTCTCGGTAATTCATCCTCAGGCCACTATACTTACATGGAGACGGAATGTCCGAACTATGGACAAAGTTAATACATTCACGGGGAAGGCTTAGTCACACTCATCGTTCCCACGCTGCCTGCATGACGCAGTCGGCGTGCTGATGAAGTTGTATTGGGGGGAATTGAAGGCTTTGAGGAAGGGTTTGAGTGCTGTCCGTATGTCACATGTGCGGAAGATGTGTAATTGTTCTAAGGAGTTAGCGCGGCGTCCGATCACCACCGCTAGTCTGGCTGCCTGTATCAACGTCTTCTGACAACAGAGCGCTAAATTTGCTAACCAAGTGGTTACTGTCCCGGCTTCTGCTAGACCTTATTTTAATAGGCACTAAGTTAAGTGTGTTGTTGACGAGCATATTACTTTAAGGACTTCTTTGGCGTCGACTTGGTTGTTCCTATCAACTAAATAAGCGAGTACTGAACAAGAAATCGATTGCTATTTCCATTAACCTAGCCAGACAAGGAAGTGTTGATGTAATTTGTTTCCAGACGCCTCGTTTTACAGCCAATATATCCCGCTACCCAGGAGCAGGTTGATTAGTAAATACACATCGACGTGGCTTGGGACGGCAGTCAGGTTTTTGCATCGATAAATGGCTTTCCAGCCGAAAGTCGTGCGTGTTTGTAGAGCATCAGAACGCTGTGTCCAAAAGTGCTGGATCTCACTGCACACATAAATGGCATCATTTTGGCGTTATTCTTGTTGTACGGCACTTCATCTTAGCACTGCTTCAGGAGAATCTCTATGTATTCTTGGTGCAATCAAGTCAGCCCAAGTCACTACGAATTTGACTTGAATTTAGAAGAAACAAATTAAGTTCACCTATTGGGGCTACGTAGGGCAAACAACCAAGATTGTTCACCACTTTCGCAACCCTCACGTTCATTAGTTTCAGAAATAAACAATCCTGAGCGAGGAAAGCCTTTGCACATTTGGCCGCGTTTGCATAGTTTAGTTAGGATGTACATCTCAAATAAATGCTCAAAGCAATGCAGAAGTTCAGGCCTTTTCAGTGCGGAACGCCAACACAAGATCACTTCGCAGATGCTTACAACTTGAAGGAAAAATAGCCAGATTTGAAAGCAGTTTGCTATATGATATTCTAGTCCTCAAGCCAACTTATTAGTACGTCATTGGACATCTCGAACGCAGAGCTGTCTTCCACAATCCTTTGTTTTCAGGTTTGGAGAGCGTGCCCCGGTCGTGGTTTGACAACTTACACTTGAACCGCGGTAAAGCATTTTTCGTCAAAGCCTACGAAAGCTTTCTTAATTATACACAGCGGTGATCGCGGAACTTATAACCTTTCAGTAGTGTAGCGACGGAATTAGGACGGCCATAATCCAAACATTTATGGTCTGTTGCGCTTTTACAGACTGTTGTGGCGTGTATTTTAAGTGCCAAGATCTGCTGTCTCAGGTCTGACTTTTGCCGATCCCAACTAAACCACAATTTTTGACATTCAGATTGGAAGCCACTTTCTCGGCCATTGTTCTAGCTTGTTTATGCATGTTTGTTAACGTCCTTCGTTTTTAATAGTGCACTTAAGTCAAATAGCATCTGCAAACACGACGCTTTAGAGTGCAGCTGCTGGAAAACGTAGGACCAAGAACGGAATCTTGTTGAACGCCATCATCTACCGTTGGCAGTGACTGCAAACACAGACGAATTGTGAACAACCGAACAAAAGATCTTCTATTCACTTCAGGAGGTTCCACTAATACCACATCGGCGTAGCTTTGACAAAATTCGGCGAAGTGGCATTTTATCCAAGACTATTTTAAAGTCTCCAAGACAGCATGCGCAGTATGACCATTGTCTTCCGGTAAAGTCAAACGTTATAGTGTGTGCATTATATTAGTCACTCATCCCCAGTTTATTCTGTAGTAGGCGGACCGCACTGGGGTTTCAGTTGGGGGTCTGGTTTCGGACTTACGTCGACTCGCTCGGTAGAAGGAGATGGGGACGGGGCCGTTTTCACCTTTCCTGAACGGTTGGGCTTAGATCTTGCCATCAGACGACCAGACAACGACACAACGTACAGAAGTGGTTCGAACAGTCAAAGAGAATGTAACAGGAACGATATATTGGAAAAGGGAGAGATACGAAAACGAGAGGACAAGTGAGGGGGTCAAGAACGTGGAAAGTCTCAGGGGGTAGAGGAGGGAAGAGGAAACACTGGCTGGTCAGGGGGGTGGTCTCGGAGGTACGACATCCACGGGGTTTTGGGTGTTTCCTTGTTCACGTTCGGTGTCCTCACCTGAAACACCAGAGAGAAGGCGCTCTCAAACCACGGCACGAAACCTCCCGCCTCCTTTCTTTTCCCGCTCGCCCGTTCTTCCTCTCTTTTAAACAAACTTGCCCTTTCGGTTCTTACCTACCCCCCTCCTCAGATGGAGCCCTGTCCGCAGGGCCGTCTGGCTGGGTCATGTCCACTGTTTGTTCAACCACTGGGTGGGAACTAAATGTGGGGGAATGATGGGGGTTACGTCCGCGGTGGCGGTGGGTAGCCGCCCTCTATAGGGTTTTAGCTTGTCGAAGTGGGTGGTGAAGGTGGGTCCGTCGGGGCGTGAAGCATCGCGCAATACATACGTGGTGGGGTGTATGACATCGACAACAACGAATGGTCCTTCCCACGGGTGAAAGAACTTGGCCGCCGTTCCTAAGGGTGGTACTGGTCGGAAACGCCAAACCAGATCGCCTAGTTGGTAAGGGTTGCCATGGACTTGACGGTCAAAGTATGTTTTCTGTCGTTCGGCGGCCGCTCCTAGGTGGTTACGTGCGAGTGTGTAGGTGGAGCGTTGCAAATCCTGCAGCTGCCAAACGTAGCTATCTGGTGCGTATTCGTTTGCGGCAGGTTGTGGGAACCGTGAATCTGCGGGAAGGCGAAATTGACGTCCCGTTAGCATAAAGAAAGGTGGGTAGCCCGTCGACGTGTGTGTGTTAGCACGGTACGCCATCATGGCACACGGTAGTCGTTTATCCCAGTCTTGGGGGTGATGGTCTTCCGCGAACGCCTTCAACAGTTGATTCAGGGTACGGTTAGTTCGTTCAACCAATCCGTTGCCTTCGCGATGTGCTGGAGTGGTGCGAGTCTTGTAGATATCGAGGAGGTCACAAACCTCTTGCAGCAGTTTGCTGTCGAAGTTAGCCCCGCAGTCGGAATGTATTGACAACGGAACACCGAACCGGCAAATCCAGTTGTTAAAGATTGCGTTGGTGAGCGACACTGCGTCCTATCGTAATAGCGGCACAGCCTCTGCCCATTTGGTGAAATAATCCACCATTACCAGTATGAACCGATGACCGGTTGTCGTAAAGGGGAGGGGCCCGATGATGTCCAGGCCCAGCCGCTGGAACGGAAAGCTAGTGTGCATGGGTTGCAACGGTGCTCGTGGGAGTTGTCTAGGTGCCTTGAACGTCGCGCACGTGGTGCATGTATTGCAGAAGGTGGCGAAGTTTTCTCGTAGATGGGGCCACCAAAATCGTTGCCGAGTGGCGGCTTCGGTCTTGGCTTGTCCGACGTGGCCTAACTCGTTGTGTAGATCCGTGAGGACCCCGTGTACGAGGCTGCCTGGTACTACTACTCTGTCGGTTTTTGTGCTTTCGTCCTTAATGAGAAGAATATCTTCGTCGATATGCAGCCGTGGCCATTGGCTCCGCAGTATATGTGCTTCTTCTGGCGACCCACGCAATTCATCGTCCGTAGGACGGTGTCGCCGGTTTAACAGGTGGTCGTAATCTACTGCGGTATCGGGGTCCGTGCTCTGGGCTATTGCCCAATGGTGTCTAGCTGGTTCGCTGGCGTAAATGGCGTTTATTTCGCCTATCGCGCGGTCTTCATCGTGTGTGGCTGGTGTTGTTGGCCGTCGGGACAAGGCGTCGGCGTTGCCGTGCTGTTTCCCGGGGCGGTATGTAGAAGTGAAATAATATTCCTGTAGCATTTCCTGCCAGCGAACAAGTTGACCCTCTGCGTCCTTCGTGTTTTGTAGCCATTGCAGGGCCTTATGGTCGGAGCGTATGACAAACGGCTTTCCTAGCAGATATGGCCGAAATTGTTTAACGAAGGTGACAATGGCCAACAGTTCACATCGATATGTGCAGTAATTTCGTTGGGGCTTAGTGAGTGTTTTACTAGCGAAACAGATAACGCGTTCTAGGCCGTTATCGTCGGTTTGCGAAAGTACACCTCCCATGGCGAAGGCACTGGCGTCCGTGTCCAGTACGAAGGGTGGCGCCGTCTCGGTGGTATTGGGGAGCATAAGTATCGGTGCTCTCGACAGGCGGGTTCTCAGCTCATCAAACGCGGCCTGGAATTCGTCCGTCCAACGAAATTCGCGCCCTTTTTCTGTAAGTCGGTGTAACGGACGCGCAATACCTGCAAAATCGCGAATAAACCGTCTGTAATAGGACGCCAACCCGATAAAACGTCTGACTTCCGTGGTGGAGTTTGGCGTCGGCCAAGTGAGGATAGCTTCCGCCTTTTCAGCTGAGACTTTGATACCCGACGGGCTGACTTCGTGTCCTAGGTAATTAACCTTTTCTCGCAGGAATTGACACTTCTGTGGGTTAAGCGTAAGGCCTGCCTCGCGCAACGCTAGGAGCACGGCGCGTAGATTATCGTTATGCAGTGCGATAGTTTTGCCGAAGACAATAACGTCGTCAAGGTAGATGAGGCACTGGCGCGGATTGAGGTGTGACAACACTACCTGCATCAGCCGTTGGAATGTAGAAGCCGCGTTACAGAGGCCGAAAGGCATCGTTTCGAATTCGTACAATCCTTGTGGGAGGATGAACGCCGTTTTTTGGCGGTCTGCTGGCTCTACTTCCACTTGCCAATAGCCGGACTTTAGGTCCAAAGTGGAGAACCATCGGGACCCAGCTAAGGCATCAAGTGTACACTCGATACGTGGTAGAGGGAACGAATCACGTGTGGTCACGGCATTCAAGCGTCTGTAGTTGATACAGAAACGTATTTTGCCGTCCTTCTTTGGAACTAAAGTCACTGGTGATGCCCAAGGCGAACGGGAGGGTTTTATCACCCCCGTCGCCAACATACTATCTAATAACGTATCGACCTCCTTCTGCAAATGGGCTGGGATGCGCCGTGGCGGTTGCCAAATTGGTTTCGCTGTGCCGGTTTCAATAGCGTGTCGTATACAACTGGTTCTGCCCAGAGTGTACTCGTCCCACGCAAAGACATCGTGAAACCCAAGTAACATCCGTTTAAGTGTCTCTGTCTCTACATCGGCCCGATCTGTCGTGGGTAGTATATCGTCAATAGACGTCTGAGGAATTTTAACTGCCTCTTGGATTGCGGCACGGGCGGCCGTTTCGCCTACGATCTGGGGTTTAGCCGGGCCTTCCGCGTCGGTATGTCCGAACTCAACTCGCCTATTCCGTACGTCAATGTGGCATTCGTAACGCGCGAGGAAATCAGTCCCGAGGAGTATGTCCCACGTGAGATGGGGTGTTATGATAAAACTATGTTCGGCTGTGAAATAGGGGAGCGTCACGGTGAGCGGCACGGTCCCATGGTGTATTAAGCGTGATCCGTCGGCCGTGGTCAATCTCCCTGGGTGGTGAATGTCATTACGCTGGCGCTGTATACCCGGTTGTAAGACCCGTGGGTTAACTAAGGATACCGTCGCTTCCGTATCAATCAACGCCTTTACAGTCCGACCAGCTACGGTTACTGTGGCATAAAAAGGGGTAACTGATAAAGTAGAGCTGGTGCAAGAAGTAATAGAGACCGTACCCGTTGGCCTTTGACAGGTGCAGATGTGGTTTCTGGGAAGCATTTGTCCACCTGGCCGGCGAAACGGTCCTCCTCGACGATTGAAGGGTGGTCGTGTTTGGCCGCTGAAACGTCGTGGGGGATAGAAGGTACCTGGTCCCGCGGACGTAGGGTGGGCATCTCGACCGTGTGCATCTTCAGGACGAAGGGGGCGGGATGTGGGCTGAACAAGATACTGGCTTCCCGGAGGTTCATTACCTTAAGGTTCCTCATCTTGGGGACGTTCCTATTGCAAAAGGCGAGTTTCGAGAACTGCCGGAGAACGTTCAGCGATTCATTGGTAAATGGGTTGAAGTTTGCAAGCCAAAAGACCTTTTCATTTGCGATGGTGGCAAGGCAGAGGCTGATCTTATCACTGAACAGCTCATAAAGGGAGGAACCCTTGCCCGCCTCACTGCGTATGAAAACAACTACATCTGCTGTACTGACCCCAAGGATGTGGCCCGTGTCGAGTCAAAGACGTTTATTTGTACCAAGGAAAAGTACAAGACTGTCCCTCACGTGAAAGCGGGCCTCAAGGGGATTCTAGGCCAGTGGATATCCATGGAGGATATGGATTCTTACAGCAAATACCGTTACCCCGGCTGCATGGCTGGTCGTACTATGTACGTCATCCCGTACAGCATGGGACCCATCGGCTCTCCCTTGGCGAAGTATGGTGTTCAGCTCACCGACAGTAGTTACGTCGTCCTGTGCATGCGTATTATGACCCGTGTGTCCCCGCTGGTCCTCGAAATCATAAGGGAACAGAAAGCGTTTGTGCGCTGTGTTCACTCCATCGGATTACCACTCCCTTATTCAGGAAAAATCATAAATAATTGGCCATGCAATACTGAGAAGACAATGATTGCTCACATCCCGGACGAACGCATCATTCTCAGCTTCGGAAGTGGGTACGGCGGAAACTCCCTTCTCGGTAAGAAGTGCTTTGGTCTTCGTGTTGCCGGTCGTATTGCCTACGATGAGGGATGGATGGCTGAGCACATGTTAATCATGTCTGTTACCAATCCTAAGAACGAGGAAAAGTTCGTTTGCGCTGCCTTCCCCAGTGCTTGTGGTAAGACCAACATGGCTATGCTGACCCCGTCGCTGCCTGGATGGAAGATTCAGTGTGTTGGTGACGATATTGCATGGATGCGCTTCGATGACGAGGGTGTTCTTAGGGCCATAAACCCCGAGGCTGGCTTCTTCGGCGTCGCGCCGGGCACTAATCACAAAACAAATCCCACCGCTGCCACCACTGTAGTAGGCGGACCGCACTGGGGTTTCAGTTGGGGGTCTGGTTTCGGACTTACGTCGACTCGCTCGGTAGAAGGAGATGGGGACGGGGCCGTTTTCACCTTTCCTGAACGGTTGGGCTTAGATCTTGCCATCAGACGACCAGACAACGACACAACCTACAGAAGTGGTTCGAACAGTCAAAGAGAATGTAACAGGAACGATATATTGGAAAAGGGAGAGATACGAAAACGAGAGGACAAGTGAGGGGGTCAAGAACGTGGAAAGTCTCAGGGGGTAGAGGAGGGAAGAGGAAACACTGGCTGGTCAGGGGGGTGGTCTCGGAGGTACGACATCCACGGGGTTTTGGGTGTTTCCTTGTTCACGTTCGGTGTCCTCACCTGAAACACCAGAGAGAAGGCGCTCTCAAACCACGGCACGAAACCTCCCGCCTCCTTTCTTTTCCCGCTCGCCCGTTCTTCCTCTCTTTTAAACAAACTTGCCCTTTCGGTTCTTACAATTCCATTAGTCACTGCGAACACCTCAGAGATTACGCCGTTGTCCTTGACGTGCGCTATCATCCCATCGTGGAGCTGATGTACAATTTGGGTGAATCGTTCAGGGCAGACGAATTTCTGCACGATTTTCTGCAGCCCCTCGCGATTTACTGTAACGAATGCATTCGTTAATTTCACGGGGGTAATGCAGAGGTGGGTTTGCATCCCCGGCAGTTCCCCTGTAGCTGGCGAGCGGCAAACACCAGGTCGGTGGTGCCACATTGACTTTCCGGAAGAAGTCCATGTCTATATGTCCACTGAGACGATTGAGGATGCGGATGAAGTTCTTTCCGACAATGTTGAATATCGAGATACGTCTGTAATCGTTACAGGGTTGTTGGCTCTTTGTGCACTTGCAGAGGCGAACGATGGCTGCGTCTGTGAAATCTCGAGGTACTTATACACAGCGCCACTTCATCTGGAATAGTGACGCCAGTTGATCTATCAGACGATGGCGCCGTGCATGTAGATTTCGACGAGGATTGCATCGTAGCCTGGTGCCTTCCTGTAGAAGAGGCGTCGCATGGCACGGAGAATCTCTGGTAGGGGAGGGACGAGACATCTAGATCGATATTGACTTTCGTTGATGAGAACCGGTCGATGGGAGTGTCAGACTTTGTGAAGGGACGGCTGAGGACGCTTCTGAAGAGTTCAGCCTAGCTCTTCGGAATCTGCGTCCTCTTCTTCAGGAGCGTTAATTCATTGTAGCTGAAACGCGGTACAGTTCCTTTGGTTAAGGGACTTATATCGCCTTCATCTCAGCGAAGAAATCTATTAGTTCGTTGCGGTCGATGTAAACTTGGATCTTATCGGCCGTGCGAGCCATCCAGCCGTCCTGCTTTTTTGGCGGTCGTTGGTACGCTAGGCAGCGACATTGGTAGAAGGTCGCTTAGTTCGCAACGGTTGGACGGTCTAGATTGGCTCTGGGCAATCCATTCTCCTCGGCGAGCAAGTTAATGATGACTACGTCGTTGTTCTCAAGCCAGCCCTATTTCTAACGACATCCTCTGCCGAGGACACCTGGGTTTTCAAATGAACGGCGAGCCGTCGTTGGCAACATCGACTTTCCGCGGAGGCAGTTTAATATGCATCTTAGAGATCTTCCAGCCTCTGGGTCAGTTTATTGCTGAAACGCAAACTGTAAACAGACAAAGAACGCAGTTTTCCTAGGTGTCACTTAACTGTGACCTCCTGTGGGGTTGCATACGGGGCTTCATCTTAGTATTGACGAGAGAATGGTTCATCCAGCCGTCAGCGTCGCAGATTTCCCTCGTTTCCATCACCTCCTCCCGACCTCGCCGTCAAACAAGAAAAAAGCCCAGCATCTGCCAGCACCGCGACTGAGGGTACATCTAGGTGGCCTTCCTCCGTATCAGCAGGCGGAAGAAAATGTTTGTCAGCAGGAAGCGATGTTTTACGCAAGTTCGAGGGAGGAGGAAATCATTATCGTTGCAGCAGACGATTCTCTGAGACCCAGCACTTCTCTTCAGACAACGACCTCTGTTCTGATGAGGGCATGGCAGTCACCAATGACAGTTAACTTGTCCGTCTTTGACTCAAATGCCAGGAGAGCGTGCAAGTCTTCCTGGGAGTTGGTGTTCGACTAGTCTGAGCCGGATTTGGGCGGAACGTGGACGTTGATGATGGTGGCTAATATGCCTCCCAAAGACGCAGACGGAGGCTCATCAGACTGTCTTTGATGCCCTGCGGCAGAAAGGGCTATCGTCCAACAACATCGTTCCGGATGGCAAAGACGATGCGCGGGTCTCGTCGCTCTGCCCTGGAGCGGATGCTCTAGAAGAAGGTGTAGCTGGCACTAACTTTACCCCCCCCTTTGGCCTTGTTTGGAGGAGCGGTCCCTCTGCCTGTGGCGACGTCCAGCTTGTAGCGCGCCAGTTTTTTTTGCTGTCTGCGGGTCACAATTTGTGAGCGGATTTCGCACACCCAGAAATTGTTAAGCGTACTTTTTACAGCCTCCTCTCGCGGGGTAAGCTGTACTCCCCAGACTGCTTTGTCACACCAGACGGCTACCGCTATCAAATATGGATATCTAGATGTAGTGGCATAACGGTCCAATTAGCACGGGCCGACTACGTGATTGCATGTCGTCCTTACCGTAGGACCTTTCGGGCGTGGAGGAAGAATGGAGTAGAGAGTAGACGTAGCGGAAGGGAGTATAGGGAACGAAGTAAGAGGGGAAGGGAGGAGGGAGGGGAAGAAGTGGAGGATAGAAGGGAGGTGAAAAGGCGAGACGGAAAGTGAGGACAATATGGGGGAGGCGAAGGGAAGTAAGGTTACCGTGTGTGGAGATACACACGGATACCTTCAGCTGGTTAACCGCGCCGGTCGAGGAGGTTACCGGGCTGGGACTGCTAAGCAGTGCCTAGCTTCGACGAGCCATATGTGGGAGTTGGGGACAAGTTAATGAACGTTAGGCAAGCAAGTGAGCGACCACCTACGACCATTACATTGACTCACAGCTGTACACCCCTACATTCAATTTGACAAACGCACACATAGATGCATGCTATTTGAGAAAGTCGCAATCTACTGAGATTTAGAATAAAAATGGGGAAGTTTGCAACGAACTGTATTTCAAAAATATTTTTAGACAAGATTTGACACTTTAAAATTTGCTGTCTTTCACAAAATTTGAACCGAAAAATACTTGATGACGCCAGCCACCTTGAAAATACTTAAATATGACATGAATAGAAAAACTGTGTAAACATGGCACGAATACAGACATTAATTCCCTTTTTCTTGTTTTCATAAACTAACCTTTTATACACCAAAAATTAGTCGGCGACGAATATTAACATAGTATAAATAAACTTATCCATATTTGTCCTCCGTAAGACTAAATAAGACGTAAACAAGTCTGCACACAATGCCCTGTTGTCCGAGACAATCTACTGGCTGTCACAATAGGATTTTTGAAACCTTTGAAGGTGATGATCGTTGAGCGTTCCCTGCGCTTAATCCTTGTCTATCTTTATCAGGATCAGTCCAAATATCTCTAATAAACCAGTGTGATCATGCAAATATATCGGGCGGCGGAATTCAAGCAGACGATTTTCTGACAGTAACCAATGAACCAATTGTTGTTTATCACACTCGTTTTTACATCTGGCTGAAAGTAACAGCCTTCAAAGTCTATGTTAACCAGGATATCCCTGACCCAAAAACTATACTGTGTAGCATGTTTTCTTTCCAGTTGTCGCTATAATTCTCTTTCTGAGACGGCCTTTAAAAATAAAACAAACTCTTAATTTGCATGCTATCGACTAAACAGGAACCTTAAAAACAGCCGAAGCCATTGTGCTACCGTGGGCGATGAGTTTATTTTGAGTCTTTTTCTGCATCCTAGATGGACTAACGGCTCCGATAAATACCATAGTAAACCTATTATACCCTATTATGGCAAGGTATAGGTAAATGCATGCAACGTAGCCCTGTATAACCCGATGAACTAAGTGTTAAACCGTAGGAAAGATGGAATCTGACAGACATGAAGGGTAGTTAGTTGATGAAATTAGAGTCCCATCAAGGCAAATATTAATTTACAAATGAAAAAGGACAACCAATTTCTAACTGATCTACGCAAAGATGACAGATCCAACGCTAGAATTGATGAGAAATCTATCTTCTTAATGAATAGGTGTAGCTGCTGAGAAGGGTAGTGTACGTTGAGACTTGTCGTCATTGATCGTCAGAGTAGCACGCTTACAATACTCGAGACGGGCTGACAGCGGGGTTTTCTGATAAAGCTGAATTAATTCGTCATATATGCTAACCAAAGATCTGGGGGATATGGACATACTAACTGTTGCGTGGATTCAAAAAACGGACACATAAAATAGCAGGGGTCAGAAACTCTGGGGCCGGGTTAGACCTCGTCGGGATTAATATATCGACAACACAGATAAAACCAATAAAGTGATGCGAAGAATGTCACTCTATGAAAACTAAATAAAAGTGCTTAAAAAATTAGTGTGCCATTGCGAAAACAGGCAGTTGCAAAGACGTTAAACGAACAGTGGTGATAAAGCGTGAGGCTGCGACAGGAACCGACAGTCCATGTCCACATCGCCTCGAATGCTGCAAGGGGAAAGGAGAAAGATTTCGGCCAAAACAACTGTCTGTTAGAGTGAGAAGTTAAAGGCACTTTTGGTGGACGACCAAACCACACGCTAACTTTTGTCAAAAATTGCCACCGATTGGAATACTGCGTGGTACGTCAGTTACAGCATAGCATCTTTCTCTGTCCGAGTGGTTATGTCATGAAACGTCCTCTCCGTAAATATTGTGGTTTCATCGTCGATGGCGAGCATTAAATGCAGCCTTGACATATTTGTGCTTCGAAATGAGCAAGAGCGATGCCCTGAACACTGAAGTGAACGATGAGAGATAGGGCCTTTTCCTTTGAAACTTACATCCAGTTTGTCACACCATTATGAGCCAATTTGAACTATTTCAGCTCAGATGGTTTATATACGCAGTGCACTAAGTTTTACGTTGAAAATATAGTACCAAGTTCTTACGTCTATTTCGCTCAATAAATTGAACTGGAATGAAGTCAATTAAGAATCTTAGAATCTTCCAGCATTCTTGGACGGAGTTATATATCTTCCCCTTCGTGAACTCCTGGCCCCGATTTAGCTTCCTACTCATTAAATTTAAATTTTAGTCTCCATAAGTCAGTTTATTAGGGGGATGAGGCTTTTGCTCTTGAGCACCCTATTCCTATTGATAAACGAAATAGAACCAGTTGCCACATTAATAAATCTAGAAATCCAAACGTTAGCGGCAAGTGTGAGTCAGGTGCAAACTGCCGACGCTAAAAAGAACATGATAATGTTCACAGTTGTTTCTCAGCAAATGAGCGTCTAGTCTGCGCTTAAATAATTTAATAGTCAGTTCCATGCTCCAATGACCCTTTGCGAGGAGGCGTTCCGTCAAACGTCCGCACAGGCCAACTCCCTCTGCAGTTTAAAGGAATGATCATGCAGACTGTTTGTCCTCGCCAATTCGAAGAATTCGTCAAAGTTAGGGGCGCAGTCATGGCCTCTGACAATCCTGTAGGTTTTAATGATATTGCCGTGAAGTTGCCTGTTATTGAGAGGGACCAGATTTAGTTCGGCCCATCTGGTTTCGTAAGAAAGATGATCCAGATTCTTGACCACCTTCGTAGCCGACGCCTGTGCTATTTCCAGTTGTTGATGGCTCTCCACGGCTTAACATCGTCAGCAAACAGAACGGCGTTGCATTCCAGATCATCGACGCAGTCGTTAATTCAGACTAAGACAAGTAACGGTCTTAAGACGAAGACCTGGGGGACACCACTTAAAACGGGGTAAAAGTTGACCTCGAGCCCTCAAAGCACACGGTTTTTATATCCCATAGTGTGCTGAACTCAATTTGCTATAATCCATTCTACTATCGACAAACAAAGAATGATTATTGGACAATCTACCTTAAGACGAAATTTAATACCTACATACCCTAAAGGGCTCTGTGTGAATAGCAGTCATAAATCATTCTATCAGTCACTTCTTTCAAAATAACCACAATTTGCACCACTGTAGACATCCAAGTTAGCCGATTAATCCAAGTGCTCATTTAAGAGCTACGAAAGCGAAAACCTCAAAACATAACGAAAATATCTTGATATTAAGGAAAATTGAGAAAATAGAGAAAATCCCAACCTGCTGTTCAGAACTGAATTCCTGTATCTGAGAAATCGTCTTCAGCAGTAATTCATCTTGTCTTTAAAACTTGTGCGTTGCCTTACAAAATCTGTCATTACAATCATATTTTTTTTGAAAACTGGAAGCATTTCTTATCTTTTTCCTGTCTTCCCTAACCTGTTTTTGTCCCTGCCAGCACCAGCCCCGCCTAGCACCGCCTGGCCCCCTCAATAATGGCGGGGCTAGAGGGGGCTATGAGGGGGCTAGGCGGGGCTGTGGAGGGGCTGTGCAGGGGGCTGTGGCGGGGCATGCAACGCGATAGCCCCGCCTAGCCCCGCCAGCGAAAAAAATGCGCAGGGGACGCCACATCCTAGCCCACTTTTGGCACCACTTTAAAATATCGTCCCCATTGTCAAATATACGAATTAATAACACACACAGATTGTAAACCGGTGGACAAATAAGAGTTTAAGCAATGAGGGACTTAAATAAACCTCAATATATTGTGCTCATCCGCAGCTACATTCAGTGGGCGTAAACGGATGCCTTCTCCATGGTTTATAAGCCAATTTTGATAAATTAGCTCCTTTAAATTCCAAAGAAGGTACAATAAGTGGTGCTTTTGGAACATATCTTTCGATGCAAATACGCTTCAAAAGGCTTCAATCCAGAGGGGGCTCTGGCCCCGCCCAGCCCCCTCCAGCCCCGCCTATGAAGGAGCCATGTGCTGGCAGGCGGGGCTCTGGCCCCACCCAGCCCCTTCCAGCCCCGCCTATGAAGGGGCAATGTGCTGGCAGGGGTGTAACTTGTTAAAATAATGTCTAAAAGTGTCGAGAGCTGTCTGCATCCCTTTTAGTTCTTTCGCCTTATACTGAATCTTTCCGCCCTTACATCTTTGACCATTGCTGGTTAACTTTCTAGGTGCTACCGTCATTTGCTTTTAGATCATTTCGCATATTGTGATCGTGCTAGTCCTCGGATCACGTTCCACTTGGTGTCCGGCAAATAACTTCCTCTTTGCAGTATTCGCAAGGAGTTACAAAGCTCGATTTGAGTGCATTCAAACCGCAGCTATCTAAAGGACGAAAGTTGTTATTCCATGCCGTGGGGTTTAAAATTAAACTTGTGCCTTTCAACTAAAAGTCTAACATTCGCTAGATCAGGAAGTCCAGCGAGGGATAGTAGGTTTAGCGGTATATATAACCGCAGCAGAAAAGCTGCGATGGCAGCTCATGTGAAATAGAAAAGTGCTCTGCCCTCGAATTAAGCAGTCAAGTAGGGTAAGAAGGAGCATGGAAGGATAAAAAGCGTGCCGAACGAGGTAGTTGAAAATCCCAAAAGAGCAAGAGCGAAAATAAGCAGTAAGCATAAACAGGGCATGGGTAGAGTGCCGTGCCTCCCAGTAGCAGAGTCAAGAACGGACAGCAGTTGGGATTAGGATGGAAGCCTATACTCGGATTCCAAACTGAAAGCAAAAACGAAGGTGGAAAGCTGAAATAGGCATTCGTGCTTGAAGGCCGATTAAAAAGAAAGCTCGCTCTTTGTTACAGGGCAAGTGGACTTTTCTCCGTGTGTGAGCTAGTAATTTACAATGTTCGTAATCTGACGGTATAGAACCTGGCATGCGGCGAAACCGGGCTCGTAAGGTTCGTGTCCTTGTTTCAAAAAGATAATTCGATCACAATCTCAGCTAACAAAGCATAATTTCAGAGTAATTAGTCATTTCCGTTGCTTTATTCCCAGTTTGTATGCAATGATTGATTGGGTGCGTGCAATAGGGCCAGAGAAGGGAAGCACTTCAACAAATTGCGGATTTCCGCTCAGGCTACTTCGTGGAGACAATGCGCGGTCAAGTAAGCACAGATTAATACTTACATGATGTTCGGGTCCTCCAGGGCCGAGCGCGTAAACGCCGGCTTATAAGAGTCCCAGAATGGCTTCTCTGCATGACTTAGCAGTGCAGATATGGAGGTTCGCGTAACGTCCCTTCGGTTTGCTGCAATGAGTCTGGATCCGTTTGAAGTGTGTTCTCACACGGCATCGTTTGTGAGCCACCAGATGGCTGCTGTAAAACAGGGAATATACAGGGTGTTCTCCGCCTTCCTATAAACCGTTGTTGTAATCTCATGTTGCGACCACGCTTGACGAACCCATCAAGGAAGTACAGCGGTTGCTCCTGCTCTCCGTTACTCCCGAAATGTATGTCAGGGAAGACTGCGCTCACCAGGTTATGAAGCACCTGCAGCATGTCTGATGATAACAAACACGTAAATACAACAGTGTTTAGGCAAGGCTGCAGCTAAGCTCATGAGCCTTCATCGAACTTGTGTCAAAAAGGTCATTGTAGAAACCGGCTTTACTCGTTCTCATGATTTGTTTACGCGTAAACCTTAATGCAATGCGCGTGCCGACTTCCCAGAATACTCTAAAAGTTCTTTTGCAAACAGGTCTCGAATTAAAATAGGTCTTCTAATCAGTAGAGTCTAGACTGATTTCGACTGCAGTAATGACTTTGTCTTCCTCAGTTGACGGTTTTGCTTAGAGACATTGTGTGTGGTCACTGAATCTATGTCAAGGCAGTTTCTGTCGGCTATTATATTTGAACGTGTTGGTACACGGGCAGCCGAAATGTGCCACATGGCTCGCTTATCTCTACTTTCCATAGTAAAAGGCCAGTATTTATCGAATTAGTGTCAAAAGATCTGTTCCTAGGAAAAATTAAGGTGAATCAAAACGACTCACAAGCAATCAAGGCTGCGTTTTTTATCATCCTACACTAAACAAGTACAATTATATACCCATTGAAGCCATTGACAGGGAACACTTGACAAAGATCCCTCCTTGAATATTCAGGAACAACATGAGGGAATTTGGCCTTTATCTACAGAAGTTTATAACGGCACACCAAATAGGAGAGGAATTCGCGAATGCTTCATTATTTTACTAAGAAGGGTGTTGACTACAGACCTCCACTCCGAAAAAGCACTTACTTTTGTGATGAGGTTATATTACAAGACAAAGCTTCGAGATTGGCCCAGACGGTCATAAATGGGAGGACCTTATAAATCCCTGTCGGCCAGGTTTGGATAACCTAAGGTCAGAATTCAAATTAATTATAAACGCAGATTCCGCCAGGTTGGTTCAGACAATCCCATAGCTTCATTGTGTTGAGAGATCCTTTCTCAACTTGTACTTCAACTTGCAAACAAGAGGACAACCATGCTCAAGTATCTCCAGAAATATATGATTTCAGATTTTCTGAAACTGCACCACACATCACTATCTGACTTTCCTTTTTGACAATTGTACGCGACTTCATTGGGTGAGACAAACCAAGAAAAGGTACTAACAACTTTCTATTCAGGTGGTGCTTTCCTTTCCAAAGACTTTGTTTTAGTCAAACATGATGCTGTGGCCGGCTTCTGATTGATGAGACCTGACTTGTAATTTGACGTCGGTACTTCTCACAGCTGATACACTTTCCGTCATTCGTGTTCAGGGCAATGCCGCCCTTGCTTACGGCTCCACCACAACCGGCTGGCTACTGCTAATATTCTTTCGTTTTGGCCACGCGCCATTCGGCCTTACAATCCGCTGACTGGAGGTTATCCCCGTTTAGAATTCTGGCCGCCAAGCCAACTTCCTCCCGCGCACAAAAATGTGCGGTGAATGCTTAAACTGGTACTGAACGTAATTAAGTAGTATGTGTTCTTTCGACCAAGAATAGCAGCGATACGCAATTTTGACCCAAAGTGGCTCTGAATAAAAGGCGACCGGGACTGGGGCGAGAACTACCTGAATTTGAAGAGAGCAAAGGCAGGTGATTAATTTTCATTTTATTATGTGGCGGGGGGGGGGGTGACGCCTTGAAAGTTTTGCGGAAGGGGGACGCGGGACCGTTTGCCAGTATTTAGAGGAATTAAGCAAATCAGTCACAGAGCACTTAAGTTGCTGTACCTCTTGTACAGACTTCAGAACGGCGTTTAGCAATGGAGCCAGTAGCGTGTATGTGTGTTGTGCGTGTGCCCCAAACGGGCCACGTGGTAGATGCGCTGGACCACTACATGGGCCATATCGGGATTTGGGTGGCGTCGTTCGATTGCACACCATAACAAATGTCAAAATTTTGGGATGTGGTGGCAGACCCGGTTGCCGGTACCCGTCGCGCACACTGGGACACCTGCCGACCCCATTGAAGTTGTTGATAAAAACCTAGTCATTTGCTGTGTGAACCAGGAGGTGCGAAGTGGAACGTCAAGGTGCAGATTCGACCGCGCCATCTGCCTGCGCCCTCGGTCGTCTCTGGTATTCTCGACTCTGCTTTGACACCGAACCCAATTGGGGAAGAAGAGAAGAGATGCTGTGCTAGTTTGCCATTACTGTAATCTATTTCAAGCGCAAGTTGACGTGACTGCTAAACCATGCTGTGTAGCACACGGTGGACATTGTCGGCACCGACGGTAGAACTGCCATGTGCGCGAAGTAATTCTGAATGGAGTACGTCGCGAAAGTCAAGTCTATCCCTTTTTGATGGAATTTTGAGTTTTTTAACTTTTGAAAATGTGCTAAAGAGAGCTCAGTGTCACATGGCAATTCGATAATCGTGAACGACAATGCCCTTCGTATGTTCCACAGCGGGTTGACAACAAGGACAATGACTTGCACGGGATGTATGCTGTGGTAATAGTATAATTAAACACAGCCTCTTGTACTCCTTCCTCCTCCTCCTCCTCCTCCTCCTCCTCCTCCTCCTCCTCCTCCTCTGCCCATCTGGACCCGGTGTCAAGACAGACTCAAGAAGACCAGAAGCGGGATAAGATGGAGATGGCTGTCATGGCGAAGACAAGCACCTAGGCGTACCACTACACACCCTGGTCCACAATAGATACTGACGAGGATTTCATACAATAACGAAAAACGAGGGGAGCGGCTAAGTTAACTTCTGTTAGATTTCTCCATGTTCCAGCCCACCAACTGTGTGACCCATCTTAGGGGGACGTCAATGGCACATGAGTGAGAAGTTATTAGCGAACGGGGCCTTAAAGTATAAAAAACTGCGACAATCGGGAGATGGCACCCCAAAAAATCCGTTACCTAGAAATAATACCTTTAACGATGGACTCAAAAGCCTTCAGGCTATGTCAGCGGTTGCAGGCCTAATTTCACGTACTACGGGGACTTTCCGTGACGGCCTAACATGGGCTGGCCGAACGAACATCGTAGGAGGTGACATGGACGATGGTCGCTGTTACCCAACCTTCCCCATCATTACACACTTACACCTGAATATAAGGTATACATTCGCATTATGGCAGTTTATTACAAAGCAAAATCACTTTTAAATAGGATAAGTCTGCACAAAATGGGACCGGAACAGTTCCCAGGCATCTGTCAAAGACATGGCATTGAGGCCAAACCAAAGACGATACTGTACGTCGTCTATGTGAGCCCACACAGCTCGACTAGGTACAGGGTCTCCCTCGTGAAGTTCCAGTATGCTCCAGTATGCTTCAATGGCATTGGTGTGCCGTCCGGTGGTAGGGTTTTTAAATTCTTTGAGTGGTTAACAGAGAAATGCAGATAACCTTCGGAGGTAAGACGATTATACGCTTTCCACTCATACATTACCACAATATTGCCTTTGACGACCCCTTTTGTAATAACGGAACGGAGAGCGGGCCAACTTCGATCATTCACCTGTTCAAATAAGGCTTTCCATCGGCTAATATCGTACATCCCGACCAGCAACCACCCATACAACCCCTATTACCACCTGTCCCGTAAGACAGGCTGCTTTGGCTAGGCGGCTTTTTGGGTGCCAAAAAACGAAGGTAAAGCCGCTGTCTTTGACGGTGGAGGGTATTGAGGTATCCGCCGAGGTGGATGGGTCCCTGTCGTATGCAAACGTTAAGATGAGTACAGACAAGGTCGTCGAGAGTCAGCTAACATCGTTACTAACGGCCTGACACTGGAAAAAGCGAGAGAGAGACAGGCGGCAATCAACAATGTCCCTTTTATCTTGTCGTTTTCATGAACCATGCAGCTCACTGTTAACACGTTCACCGAAAGAGACTAGACACGACTGGAGGAGGAAAAGCTGTAAAGTCCCGACTGTGGACACGTCCATTCGACCTCGCTTGTGTCAGAGACGCAGGACTTAAACGGGTAAAATGTTAGCCAAAGTTTTTAAAAGTTGTCTTCTCAGGACAAACTCACGCCACTGCTTTGCCACACAGACAAAGGCATTCTAATGAACCGCGCCAGGGTGGCGACCGATGTCTGTCTCTGTATAAGAAAGGTAGTGCAACCACTGTTTCAAAGGCAGCCTGTATGTGGGAGGACCTCCGACCGCCTTAGCTATGATTGTCTGAGACGAGTGGGTAGCGAAAATGTGTATACAACGAAGTATGACTCTTTCCGAGTCTACAATGGAATTTGTAAACAGATGCCATGTTATTCCCTAACATCTGAGTGATAAAGTTACCTAAGTTAGGAGAAAATCCCACGCATTCAAACTTGCCCACGTATGTTGTCGTTCTCATCAAACAGGCATCTCATTGATGACGGGCAGGGATTTGTGTAAGTTCGGGAATTCCGGACTAACGCTGTGCCGCTGGAAATTTCGTCAAAACGGATAGTTCCAGGCTGGCAAAGTGAGAAAAAACAAGGGTTCCTCGGGACAAATTTACTATAATGTCGATATTTCAAGATATCAGTTAGTCATTTAAGTTTCTGTTTGACATTCTGCGTTTAGAAATCTGACAACGGTGCGCCGACCGAGATCTCTTAAGCAGCAACAAAGCGGCTTTGAAGGACCCCTTCACCACATAAATGATCGCAGCTCCATTTAGGTGTACAGTAGATGTGCTAACTCATGAAATGTCAACCGAAATTCCGAAATGCGTTCACGTTCCGAAAAGATAAATTAAGTAGTGTTGTAAATTAAATCAAGATGCAGCCAAAATCTATAATGATCCAGTTACCTCAGGGTGTTAGCTTTCGAAAGAAGTTATTTTGTGCAGCATGCAAAATCAATTCTCTGCAAAGAATGACTACTTAAGTAGCATGCTTTTTTCTTATTGATTTTCGATGCCCTTGAAAATTTAATAATATTTCAAGGAAAACATGCATAAAAATATTCATTCTTTTACTTATTCGGTAGAAAACCACGTTTTATTCCAAATTCATACTCAAACGAAGAGAATATTTCGGTTTTAAAAAAGTTTCTTATTGGGAGATTTTTTAATACCATTAAATGGCCGTTCATGAAACGCCGTGTATCCGCATTTACGAATGTGGTTTGTAAAGTTAACAATATTGCTCAAATCCGCTGCTTAATTTTATGAACCTCATATCGTCTCCTCTTAACACTGTAGAGAAATGCAGGGTTTTCCGTACACGGAAAATATACAGCTTGCAGTTTTGAAGTGTAGTTTTGCAAGTGTAATAGCAGGTCGGGTATAAAATATTCGGGAATTAGAAAAGTTTTTGAAAACCAAATTATACTCTTCTTCTGAGCATGAAATTGGAAGAGGACGTAATTTTCTACCGAACAAGTAAAAGACTGAATATTTATATGCAAGTTTTCCATGCAATTATATTGAATTTTCCAGGGCATCGAAAATTAACGAGAAAATTGCATACTACATAAGTAGTCATTTTTCGCAGACTATGGATCTTGCATGCTGCCGAAAATAAGTAATTTTTAAAGCCGACCCTCTGAGGTAACTTGATCATTATAGATTTATGAGGCATCATGATTAGTTTTACAATAATACTTAATTTATCTTTTCGAAACGAGAACGCATTTCGAAATTTTGGTGGACAATTCATGAGTTAGTAAATCTACTGTATGTCTGCATTTTCTAGCACAACACTGAGTGGCACACCCGGTGAAAACCGACTTCCCTGTTTGGCTCTTTGTTAATGGGGAATCTCCGCCGACTCACGACAGGTTAGCGCAAGACAAATGCTAAATTTTCAAAAAATGCATCGAAAGCTGGTACTATCTCTGGACTTCAACGGCAGCTCACTTGTAGTCGGAGCCCCGACTGAATTACATTTGGTGCACTGTGGCGAGAGAGAGAGAGAGCTAATAGCTAGTACACAGTTGCAGTCTCGTTGAAAACTTTCAACAGAAGTCCAAAATACCATGAAGTATGATGCTGTAGACATTTCCACGTGCCAGATTCTTAAATCGTAGATCGATTGGACTGACATAAATGGACCCCTAAACAGGACATGGGAATAGGAACGCGCAGCCTACGTTCAGATAATTCACAGAAGGACAAATACTCCGGCGTCCTGATTCAGCCAAAATAGCCATACTATGAGAGGAAACGTTTACTTTTCTTTTTACCCTAACCCTATCCTAAAACGTAACTTTGTAATTAACATTAGTTCCCACCTTAACTTAAGATTTGGCCAGGACTTACCCTACTGTTTACTCTAAATCCAGCGTTAAACATAATCCTTAATATTACCCCAACCCTTACCTTGAACCTAACCCTAGTTTCAGTGAACTCGGCTTAAAGCCATCCGTATTGCAGGCAATTCCTGTTTAGGGGGCCATATAAGTCACTCAAACATGAAAGTCCATTAACAGGTGCTCATGGATGAGACGTACTCATCAAAGACAAGTCAGAGCAGTGGCCTATGGGCATGCAGAACTTTACTAAGTGTTCTGTATTAGTATTATGGGTAACGGCGGTAGATGTGCTAACCCATGAAAAGTTGACTGAAAATCCGAAATACGTTTTCGAATCGAAGTAACTTAAGTACCTTACTGCATAATCCTAAGATGATTAAATTATTCAGTTATGTCGGCTTTCGAATAAACTTCTTCTCGGCAATTTGTAAAAATTACACGGAAGGATAAACTATCCTTGGTAGCCGCCCACGCCTCCACGCCAGGACACGGCTTCGACTTTAAGTGCGTGAGAATATTGGGCCAGTCGGACGACCGAGTTGCTCGCCTGCTGCAGGAAGCATGGCAGTCAACCGAGGACTCGATTAATCGACATATTGAACTGCCAATCGCTTATCAAGCACTGCGTGAGCAAATCAGCAACGCAGCTAGAGGTCACCCCCGGCAGAGGCGAGCTAAATACACGATGAGTTTTTCACTCCTTGACGATGAGCTCGCGTGAGAGTTCGAAACGTCGGATAAATAAACAATTGGTCCCAGCGATCGCCTTCCCATCTTCTTCTATTCAATTACCTGGGCCGCGCGTGTTTTCTTTCATTCGAAATTATACTCTGTAATAAATGACTCCTGGGGTAGCATGTAGTTTTTCACTCATTTTCGGTTCCCCTATAAATTCAGATATATTTGGTAAAAATACCCCAAAATTGTATTCATTCTTGCCCTCATTTGAAAGAAATATCGTCTTCCCCAAATTTCGTACTTTAAGGAGGGGCATAATTAGGTTTTAAAAAGTTTATAATAATGAGGCTCTGAAGACCATGAAATGCGCGCTCATAAAATTTCGTGTTTCTGCACTTACTAGTGTTGCTTGTACAGTATGCAATATGACTTAGATCCACTGCTAAATTTTATGAACCCTATATGGTTTCCTCTTGATGGCTTGTAGAAATGTTCGATTTTTCGTTCACGGAAAATACCCAGTTTGCAGTTTATAAATCCCGAATGCAAGTAAAACGGAAGTTCAAACTCAAAATTATTTATAATTTGGAGTTTCTTTAAAATACATTTAAACCCTTCCATGACGTTTAACATTTTTCGCAATTTTTCGCCAATTGGGTAAATAATAAATATTTTTGTTCAATTCTTCCAGTAAATACATTTATACTTATAAGCACAACAAAAATCAATGAGCATATTTCATGCTATATAAGTAGGACTTGGAGGCAGCCGAAAAAAGTTCATTTAAAAACCGACGTCCCAAAGTAATTGAATTATCATAGGATTACTTAATATTGCAACCCCATCCAAGTAATATTTTCGAGTCCAAGGCGCATTTCGACTTTTCGGTTAACATTTCATGGGACTAGCACATCTTCTGTGCTTTGTCGTTGCACAGATTCCAACCCTCCTTATTTGAGCATATATTAATAAGCCTATTCTGTCAAAATATCTCCAACCTAGGTAAATGTGTTGAGTAAAACAAATCTTAGCAAGAAAATAACCCTTCATTGCTTCTATTCTGGGTAACAAAAGCCTTCCATCTGGTCTTGCGAGTGGGCGCTTTCAGGATTGTATGTACCCGATCGCAACCGGCCGCAAAAGGAGCCCATGGCTCAGTGGTTAGGGGCGTTGGACTTCTAATCAACAGGTTGCAGTATCGAGCCCCAGGTGTTCCACACCACGGGGTTGGATATGACTGGCTTACGACGACTAGTAAGCCAGAAATGGCCGTTCTAGTCTCCTTTGTCTTTGTATGTAATGTAATTCGGTCTAGGTTCATCTAAGTTCTGTAGGAGCCGAGGAACTCGTGGTATTCGATAGGGCGGAGGCTGTGTTAATACTTATTCTAGTAGTAGAATATTATGAGCCCCCATGAGGTTCACATAATAAACAAAGCGCCCCTAATTTCAAGTTTGTGTGCACTTATGAGCAAGTAAGCCTATTTCTAGAAATGATTCTGCCCCATAATTCATATAATCGTTTCTAGCCTGCAAAATTTACAGCTTTAATGGTTACTTTTTGGCTTCAAATAAATCAGTGATCTTTGATTTCCTTCTCAATGAAAGTGAAGCTAACATCCTAACCGGGGCGTAGATGTCTACATTATGGTGAAAGTGGGATTATTGATCACAAAAAGTGGTTTTATTTACTTGACAGAAACTATCACGCCTCGGTTTAGCGAGACCGTAGTAGGCATTTCCTGCAATATTGTGTCTCTGTACAACACTAACCTTCGCATGTACGCCGGCGTTGTTCTTGAGTTTGACAGAGTCTTTATCGGTCTGTTGATCTCATCGCGTCTGGCCCATTGCTGGAACCAAGAGGCTCCAAATGCTTCCTGGCCAATCACATCTTCACAGACCATTCAATCATTCCGAAGGCATGCATGATGTTACATGCTGATGCACACTAATCGTCAGCCGGTTAACCACAAAATGGGATGCATTTCTAGTCATCTAAATCCCACTGAGCAGTTATCTTCCCTTCCGTTTACGACTGGCAGCAAACAGCCCTCATGTCTGACCCATATTCGGATGCCTTAAGCACCTCTCATGCGCAGTTTTGTTCTGTTTATGGTGCAAATATTCCCACGAACATAAAAGCAGGTTAATTTGGCCTACCACTTATACGGATCGTGTTGCCTAACTCATGAAGTGGTCACCAATATTCTGAAATGACTTTTCAATTAGAAAGAATTAACTATTTAAGAATGTAATATTGACCACCTAAAGGTGCTTAAAGTACTCCGAATGCCGGCTTTTCAATGAGCAAATTTCCGGCCGCTGCAAAGCAAAATGACCTCGTGAGTAGTCGAAATGTTGCCATTGAGTTCAGAATCCCATCAGAACACAAATATGTTTTCATGGCAAATAGGAATCTAGATATCATTCCCTACACTCACATGGTACAGAATTGCGTCTTCCCAAAATTTTATACTAGGAGGATCGATATTTTCGGTTGTAAAGAAGTTGTGAATTATGAGAATATCAAGGAAATTAATTGTCTATTTATAAACCACAGCGCCTGTGCATTTTATACTTCTGCTTGTAACGTTTGCAATATTGTCCAAAATAAATACAATCAAAATAACACTGCCGAGGAAGACAAGGGGAAGCGAAACTGTGGCCATTTCTGGCTTATTAGCTGTCGTCAGCCGGTCATGCCCGACGCCTGCGACGAGTGATTTCCGTAAAATGGTCGACCAGGTAAGTACTCAGAGATCATGACTCGGATGTAAGCATGTCGAAATAAGCACAGCATAGCAGCCGATCAAATCTACTTCTCGAGCTTGATGGCACGACTCTATGAAGCACCCGCTGCAAGTCAAAAATACGTAAAAATGACTTTCTTAAGTAATAGGCATTTTGCCATTCAGTTCAGAATCCCATCAGAACAAAAAATATGTTTCATTGCAAACATGAATCCCGATATTCTTCTTATCACTCACGAGGTAAAGAATTATGTCTTCTCCAAGTTACGTACTAGGAGAAAAGCCATTTTAGGTTGTAAAGAAGTTATGAATTATGAGAACTTCAAGGACATTGATTATCTATTTATACAACACAGCGCCTGTACATTTTATACTCCTGGTTGTAAAGTTCGCAATACTTTAAAAGTATATCGCAATCAAAATAGCGTTGCCAACAAACACAAGGGAGATTGAAATGGCCATTTCTGGTTTGTTGACCGTCGTCAGTCAATCAAACTTAACCTCAAAGTGCGGAACACCTGGGGCTCTAACCCGCGATCTCTTAGTAGGAAGTTCAATGGTTCTAATCACTGAGCCACGAGTTCGCTGTCCTGTCGATGTTCCACGCCCAGAGGTTGTGTATGACTGTCTGACGACAACTAATGGACCATAAAATAGGCCATCCAAGTCTCCCATGTTTTTGTCGATAATACCATTTTGCCTATATTATGCGCCGCTGTACAGCTGCTGGTTGGGCTCGAGAGGGAGAGCCCGTAAGGCACACCGGAACGAGTGAAATGCGTAAGAACGACCGGTGAGCGCCCCTCTACCATTGTCTATATCCGATTGCAACCGACAACGGGCCCTGGCTCAGTACTTAGTGGCATTAGACGTCTATTTAACCGGTCGCGAGTTCGAGCTTCGAGTGTTCCACTCTTTAAACGGCTAATAAGTCACAAAAATGGTCACTCTGCGCCACCGAGCGGTTACTAACGGGACTACAGAGAAAGAGAGGGAGTCCCAAAGCACAACTGGACGAGTGAGTTCCGCAGCGCGACCGATGAGCGCTCTCTTCTCCGATCCAAAAGGAAGCACTACGACAGGGAATATCTTTCTTTAAAACCTTATAGCTGACAGGCGACTGAAAAAGCACTTGCACGATTTTGTAAAAGAAAGATGCAGGTAAATGCGCTCGACTACTGACTGGCCGTTATCGCCTCAGTCGTGTAGTCCTTTGCAAAGTGCGGAAAATCTCAGGAAGTAAACTTAAACGAGAACGAACTTGGAGCAATCTCACGTAACCTGGTCGCATAAAAAATTTCAGTAGTATTTAGTGCTTAGTTGGAAGGAACATTGCCCAGCAATGTCAGACTAACCAAAAAACCCACTCGGCCAACATGCGAAGAACTGCGACCCTAGTTTGCATACCTTACTAGAAGTGAAATAAGCATTCTCCCTTTTTTGTTTTGGGCCCAGGTCACACGATTTCTTAAGAGACCAATGAAACAAAACGATACTGGCAATTTGTATTGGTGGGAAATTTGTCCCTTGCACGTATTTAAAGTTTCGAAGAGGGATTTTCTCATACAAAAAGTTCCAATGTTTTTGGGAATGTTCGTCTTAGTTTTGGGGATGGGCTGCAGTTTGGCATGCAAGTCCGATAGACGTAAGCCCAGGTTTTTGCATGTTTCGTGGTAAAAATGCGCTTTTTCTGTTTTAAATTGACCTCACTTACTTCCAGAGAGCGAGGCGCCTACGAAATAGTCAGAAAGTCGTTCGGTTTTGCATTATTTATTGAGGTTTTCAGGAAGTTGCTCAAAAATTCGAATATTATGTAGAACAATTTTCACCGTGTATATTCTATAATAAGTTATGATACAGGTAACAGTATGACCATTGATGTACTCTCGTAAAACCATCGTGTATGATAAAATTGCCGTTAAGAGATTGCAGAAACGAAAACATGGATGCCTGTTAATGTATTACAGCGTCACTGCAAAAAGAAAGTAAAATACACGAAAAACGATGCGAAAATGCCGGCAATTTGACCAACCTATTTAGGGAGCACTGTTTGCAAAGTAGCAGTACCGGAACAATTTGTCTATTGTTTTGGTCTTTCGAAATTGCGCATGAGTCCATCGTCTGAACCAGTAGTAAAAATAGGCCACGCATCAATTTTAGCGGACATTGGCCAATCATTGATCAGTGACACGGACTAGTAGTGACTACGCTGATCGATATATTGATTGACTGAGTTCTCATCCGAGACCCAGACTTTAATCGCTTCTCAGCTTGTTTCCTTTCCAGTGGGGCTTAATCTAATTGGCTGTGAAGGCAATCTCCTGACCAGTTTCGAAGGTATGGGCAGGCACTCGTTGGAAGAGAATTTGTCTAATCGATTTATCGATCTGGCGTTGGCATACAGAGCCCTGCGCAGCCAAATCCAAGACTTCGTCTTTGATTGCTGATTGTTAAACACCCCCTGTATCTGTCGCCTGTTCTCTTGCTGTTCTTATCCCAGACACATTCGCGTGTTTGAAAGCCCAAATCAATAGACAAATTGTTACGGTGCTCGACCATCCTCATTTCATGACTCGCCAAACATTTATAATTCGAACATTCGTCTCCGCGTAGAATAGAAACGAGTCAAAATATGACGTGTCCTTGTTTTAATCCTGTTTTTATCGCCCAACCATACCCATTCATTGCTCAATCAAATAAATCAGCGGCTTCTTATTTAAATCTTTCTCAACCTCACTGCTCTCATTTCGGTGTCCAGAAACTGCTGACTGCCCGTACATAACCAACGGACTCGATTTGAATAAGGTCGTTGCCAACCTGTTGGTGAATACTGCTCACTGTAAGTACTGCACATCACATCGCGATGGTGGCCGAATCATTACTGACATCAAAAGCGTTAAACTCGATAGCAAGCCGAACTGTACAATCAGCGGCATTGTTTTCCTGAAGGGCTTTGTACAATATCGCTGCAAAGTGTACTTTAGGCACATTGCTCTGAGTGCAAAACACAAGGTAATGTCTATTCAAATAAATTTTTATTGTTACAACGAGGGGTTTTCACCTCCGAAACACTTCCAAGCTCTTGAAATCAGGACTAGTTAGCAATATATATTACGGTTTTGCTCTGTTCTTAACCGATGTTTGAATATATGCATGAGCTCCTGGAGACGCTAGGAGATTAGGCGTGCTTTGGCCCTTTAGTTTTTTACACTTTCTCTAATTTCTTTAAGCATCTCCCTGACCATTACGATCTGTTTGAGTATTCTTGAACTAACAAATACTAATGTTCCTCCCATATACCCGTATATGCAGGCAAAGGATCCCAAGACGCTTTTCAGGACATATAAGATGCTGGGTGGTTTAGAACTGAGAATTGTTGGAGCCAGTGCGGATGTTCTGATGGACACTATGGTAAGGCAAGACAAGGAAGGCGGATCAAATCTTGCTCGATTTTCCGAAATATCTGTCAACCCGATCCCACGTAATTCGGTCACCATCACTCATCTGCACCAAAGGGACTCCTCAAATATGTGGATGAAATTGATCATGAATAATGCCCACAAAGTAATCAACAAAGTGTTCCGCAATTGTACCTTAGTTGCCTGTATCCAATAAAACGCCTCTTACCACCTCGTAAGAATTTGCATGAATATTTGTTATGGGTCGGGTATTAAATTGATTCTTTTGGCGTGTTGGCATGTCATCCAAATTCATGTGCTTGTTCATCATTAGAAATAGGACTCTGTTCTTTTAGAAAGAAAAGAATTAAGTATGTGGGACAAAGCAGACGGCATATGCTGTAAACATTTTGAAAAGACTGTCGCATTTTTTGTCGGTCGGTCAGTCATCTCTCGTGGTCATGAAAAACCGGGGCGGCAACATTCCATCCCGTAAAACTGCCTTTTATGCTTAGCAGTGAGCTAAAAAATGCAATAAAACAACATGATTCACACAAGGCGAATTAAGAGAGAAGTGATATGTAAGTATTCCATATTTCGAAATCTTCCCTTGGAAATAAGGCCTAAAAACTGTGTAACCAAAAAGATGAAGCCGTTACTTAGCAGTAAAAAGTCCCTCCAGCATTGGCAAAGAAGGTGTCTTCTGTACGATCAAAGACATCTGACAACTGACCTCAACTGTTTCCAGCGTCCTATCACTGGATGGGGAAAGAGGGTGAGAGAATGCGGCAATCAACAGTGCTCCTTTCATCTTTCGGGTTTTCATTAACCATACAACCCCTATTTGGTGGATAAATTCCCCGCCCCAGACTGTCGACACGGTCATGCACAGACGACAAAGGTCTCAAACGCGCGGCTTACATTAACGACACTTCTTTGTAGGTAATCAGAGGTCTGTGTACTCAAAGCGTCACAGCACCGACAGGAGTTAGGGGCATTTAAAGATGACTTTGGGCAGTCCAGTGACGTATACCTATTCCTCGTCCCACCAAACATTTCGTTCACACGCCCACATGGCCCACTCTCATAGACGAAGGTGCCTGTACACTAAAAAACCAGCAACGACTACCTTTGTCTGTGGGTCGAAGAGACTAGCAGTACCGGCATTGATGACTTCAGTGGTAGGGGATGCTCACCGATCGCTCTTGCGGAACCCACTCGTTCCGTTGGGCCTTACGGGCTCTCTCTCTCGGGCCCAACCACCAGCAGCCGCACGGCGGCGCATGATATAGGCAGTGTGTTATTCCCTTGTCTTTGTCGGTAATAACAGACTGTCTATTTACGAGTTCTTCGATATCTGTCATTTCGAGCACTTGCAGGTCCATGCGTTAGTGGGTCCTCAGAGTCGAAATGAGGAAATTGACATACAGATTATTTCATAGGAAAGGGACTGGTCTACCTGTGACATTGCACCTACCGGAAAATTCACTCCGTTGTCATTGAAGCGTATCAGCTTAACTTTACCACCCAAACTCTCGGTCCAGATTTCAAATGATCGGTTGCGTAGCCGCTCACGACTAAATACTACATTAGTCTTATCCGTTTACGTTCCTCAAAATAATGCGTTACAGAGAGTGATCGATTTCATGAAATAATAACTGAGCAACCGAAGTGCATTTACTATTATAAAAGTTAACTAAAGTGGGTTTGTAATATCGATTTTCGAACAGCTTGATCCCAAAATATTTCCGTCGGCCGACTGCACTTCAGTATATGCATTTTTTCATTTTTTTATCATTAGCACTATAAAATCAAGTGTACAGTGAGTGGGCTTACTCATGAAATCTCAACAGAAATTCGGAAATGCGTTTCCGTTTCGAAAAGACTAACTAAGACGGGTTGTAAAACCGATAATCCTGTAGCATAATTCTATAATAATTCAGTTGCCGCAGGATGCTAACTTACGAACAAAATTCCATTCGGCTGCATCCAAAAACCATACTCCGTAAAAAATGACTAAATAATTACCATGCATTTTTTCATTGATTTTCGATGTCCTTCAAGATTCAATTACACTTCATGGAAAATGCGCATAAAAGTATTCAATATTTTGCTCATTCAGTAGAAAAATACGTCTTCTTTCAATTTTGCACTCAAAGGAAGGATAAAATTTGGTTTTATAAAAAGTTTCCGGTTCCCGAATAATTTTGAAGCAAATCTGCCGTTACATTTGCATTCAGGGTTCCCAAACTACAAGCCGTATATTTTCTGCATACGTAAAACCATACATTTCCCTACGGTAATCAAGGGGACCATATAGGTTTCATAATATTAAACAGTGGATTTGAGTCACATTGTTAAAATTAAAAGCCACAATTTTAAATGCAGAAACATGACGTTTTATAAAGGGCCATTTCACGGTATTGAAAAACCTAACAATTACGACCTTTTTAAAAACAGAATTACAGCCTTTTATTGAGTGTAAAATTAAAAGAAGACGTCATATCCAATTGAATAAGCAAAATAATGAGTATATTTATGCATGTCATCCATGAAATACAATTGAATTTTCAAGGGCATCGAAAATCAATGAAAAGGTGCATGTTATTTATGTTGTCATTTTTTACGGAGTACGGTTTTTTGGATGCAGCTGAAAAGAAGTTCCTTCGAAAGCCGGCTTTCTGAAGTAACCCAATTGTTAAAGAAGTATGCTGCAAGTTGATTGGTTTTACAACACTACTTAATTAATCTTTTCGAAAGGGAAACACATTTCGGAATCTCTATTGAGCTTTCATGAGTTAGCTCACCTACTGCATATTACAGAAATTATTCACAAAGTACAATTATAAGCATTTTATAGGAAATAAGGTTCCCTGCAAATTTATATTAGTGGGAATTGTGACCAGAACAGCATTGCCCACAAAGGCAGTGGAGACTTAGTGACCGTTTCCAGATTGTTGATCGTCATCATTCAACCGTACCCAATCAAGAGGCATGTTAGCCCTGAAGTTGGAATCCGCAACCTGTCGGCTAGAAGCCCAAAACCCTCTTTATTGATCCCGCAAGCTCGTTGTCCATAAAGTTGCTATTGGGTATATTAACACTGGTAGAGTAGCGCGCACCGATGTCACTTTACGAAACTCCCTCGTGCCGTTGAGCCCTGAGACGCTCCCTCGAACCCCCGACTGCAACTGTACAGCGGCGCACAATATAAGAAAGATAACATTGTCACCAAGGACAAGAGGGACCGGAATGGTAATTTCTAGTTTGTTGGCCGTCATCAGCCAGTCGTATTTGACTCCGAGGTGTGAAATCCATCAGGTTCCAACTCGCAATCTGTTGAATAGAAAGCCAACCATAATCATTGAGCCACGGTTCGATTGTCCTATTAGTCGTGATCAAATATATTAACAATGGTTGGTGTAGCTTTCGGTTTTTAAAAGTTTGTTAAGCGATAGTTTTGATACCCCGAGATCGTCATGCATACAAAAACAAATGCGTTCATTTAATAACGTGGTAAAATTGTATGACCTCTACGTAGCATCTTCTTACTTGCATGGAATATTTTTGCGGAGAAAGTAATTTAACTGGCAGGTCGGGGTCAAAATTTTTCTGGAATTGAAAAACATTTTTTAGACCAAGAAATGACTCCCCTTTTGGCATAATTTTTTAAAAGGGCACAGTTTTTCCTTAAATGAGTATAAAAATCATACTTGTTAAGTGTTCTATACAAAGAATGTTTACATTTTTAAAAGCGCCGAACAGCAACAGAGACAGCTCACGCTAAAAAAATTAGTCGTTTTTAAAGACTGTAGTCTTTGCCGGTGGCCAGAATGAGGCACAATCAAAACTCGGCATCCCGTTACCATCGAATAATCACTATCAGAACCCAACAGAAGTAACCATTTCTAGTTTTACATTAGAATATTAATGAAAGCTTCAAGAGGTCCTTCACTTATTGTATGATTCCAGATCTCTCTTATACCGAATTGACTGTACATTCAACGACCTGACTAGCAACTGCTTTCATTGAGAAACTTTTCATCTCAATGTTGATATTCACTTAGTTCTCGTGAACCAACAGACTACCCTGCCTTCGCAGGTACCTAAGGTTCCAACTGGAGATGGCCATTCTGGCGTGAGCTGAAGATTGCCATTTACCTAACAATGTTCAGCGCGACTATAACTATATAAAGCGCCTACTGAATTCCAGTAGGTTGGCTAACTTATGAAATGCCAACAGAAATTCCGGCAAGCGTTTTCCATTCGAAATGATTAATTAAGTACGGTTCCTAAACTAATCAGCCTACAGCACATTTCTGTCACAATTCGGTTACCTCAGGATGTTAGCTTTCGAAAGAACAGCCTTCCGGTTGCATGCAAAAACTACACTCTGTAAAAAATGACTACTAACGTAGCATGACATTTTCTCATTAATTGGACATTTAGAAGCAAGGAAAATCAATGAGAAAAATTCAGTTCCAGGAACTAGTTGAAAAGAGGAAGAAGCGATCGCTGGAACATGGGTTGTATTCGCCTGACATTTCGGATGCTCAATTGAACCCATCATCAGAGACAGTGGCAGAAACGAGTGACTAGTGCATAGGAAGTTGCGGTATCTATAGGACGTAGTCGCTATGCTTCCGCATACGTATAGCAATTAACCGCGCTCCCTTTCATGAAGGATCGTTGTCCGCTGGTGCGCTAATTGCTTGCTGGCTGGCATGCAAATTGTTAATTACCGAAATGTCGTCACCCGTGTTGGATGCTGACGTGATGATTGCTCGGCCATCTGGCTCACCGGCTTGCGCGCGTCCCGAGTGGTCAATGACCTTGGCCAGCCCATGCCTCAGCACGGAATATGGAATGGGCATGTCGTTGCACTTGTTGATAGATTGAGGTCCCGTGAACCATGACTCAAGTAACACGCGTCTCACGCGATTATCCTCTCTCGCGAGAATTTCGGTCTCGACGAATTTGAATGTGCGGCGGGATCTTGTCGAATGAACCGCAGCATGAGAGATGGTGTCATTTCTCTGCACTGATGCCATGTGCTTGGCCATTCGCACCCACAGCAGTTTTCCGGCTTCTCTGACGTAGTTGTCTTCTCCGCAAATACACCAGATCCGGCAAACGACTGCAGCTGTCTCTCGCCTCGGCATTGGGTCTTTCGTTTTCATTACCTGACGCCTGGTAATCAAATCAAACCCGAAGAGGTACGAGAGCTTCTTAACAAGCAGGTGAAACACAGTATAAAAACAAATTTTGACTTGAATCACGCCCGACAACCAATCTCAAAAACCGTTTAGGAGAACTGCCACGTCCTTAGAGTCATTACTGTGTAAAGTCCTGATCATGATATATAATCATTTTAAAAACAGGTCCTTTCGTTTTTGTTAGAAAACTCTTTTCAGTATTGCTGATGGAAGCGAACACGCGCGTCCCAGGTAGCAGTTCAGAAGATGACGCTGCGATCACTGTGAGAATGTGAAACGTCAGGCAAATAAATTTCTTGTTCCACTGATCGCATCTTCATCTTCTGCTTTCAGTATTTTCACTCTACGGCAATTTTTCTGGGCCATTTTGGGTGTAGGATCGACGAACTGGCCTTTTGCGGTATTTTTATCAGACTGATGTTCTTTGCTTGTTAGCCACGGAGGGAGTGATTCGTTTCTTTGCTATTGTTAGTTTGCCAGCTTTTCTGTTGATGGGTAAGGGAATTTTGTGGTAACCGGTCAGGGCTGAACAGGATTAGGGAGGAGTTGCCCAAGGTCCAGTTAATTTTCTAGTCCTGGGCGTCTTAGTAATATTATAAACACAGCTACATACATTTTGCGCAATCGCACTAGATTTTTCTCGAGTTTGCACTCTTTCGATCGTTGCGCTGATGTTGGTTTTTGAATGATGCTTTTATATGTTTTGCGCATTTTATAGCAGGCGGCGACTGTAACTCTCTCGCCCTCATTCATGTCTGATTCTTTTGACCTTCTTCCCAATGAAGTCTCATTTTCGCGGTTCCTTGGCACTGCTGTGTCCTCAAATCTCCCATTCTTTCTTTGTTCTGAAACATATTTCACTATAATTTGCAGACTTAGTCATTGCATAAGTCGTTTACTTTACTACTGAACACCCAAACCCCTGATCTGGAAAGTCACAGACGCCCACACTTCTCGTCTAACTTATTACCATACTCAGATTGCTTTTTCTGCCTTGCTTAAAACGATATGCCCGTTTTAAAACGTGTCATCTAAAAGTTCCCTTCTGTCGCTGGAGTTTATTATGAATTTTAGCTGACATATTAATACAACAACACTTGAAAATGATGAGCAAACTTGCTGATCGAGTTCTGGATGATGTTGTCTATAGCCTCCATCCTGAGCTCATGGCGACAAAGTCTTTCCACCCCATGCGCCGTGGCTTCTGGCATAGCTTTTATTCTTGTATCGGAACACCGCAGCGCAGTTTTACCATTCTTTGAACGATACGAAAACCTTCAAAGAGACCGATATGCAGAAGCTGAGACTCGGACTGTTCCCGTGGTAGTTGCACATCTTCTATGCATACCTGTTAACTTTTTTATCATCTTTTAACTTGTATGCTGGCCATGGGAATGGAGCACGACTTGGTTGAAAATTTGCGGAGGACACTTTCAAAATAAAGCATTTGCCCCCACTCTCTCTCTCTCACTCTTAACAGTGGCTGCTACCAACGGACGTCTACCACCATCCTAAAAACTGTTCATAGAATGCAACGTCACAAAACATGTTACTGTCGTGATATCAGTAACGTATGGGCTTCACATTACCACTAGAACAGATGCTCTAAAGCATAAAATTTCGACCAAAATTCTGGAATACGTTTTTGATTCGAAAAATTAGTTAAGTAGGGTTGTAATTTTAATCACCGTACGGGTTTGTAAACGGATGGCTTTCCGGCCGTCTGCAAATGCTAAACTCTACAAGAAATGACTACTTTATAGGATGAAGGTTTCTCATTGATATTTCGGGGACATCTACATAAAATATTCATTCTTTTAGACGTTTTGTAGAAAATACTTTTTCTTTAAACTTTATACCTGAAAGATGGTCAACATTCGGTTTTGAAAAAGCTTCTTATAATGAGATTTACCTAGACCACGAAAACAAAACATCGTGTCCCTGCATTTACCAATGTTTCTAATTAGGTTTTCAATAGGGCTCAGATCCGCTGTTAAATTTTTTAAACCTGTATGGTCTGCTCTACATAGATTACAGAAGTGTTTTAGTTTCTTTACGCGGAGAATATACGGCTCGGAGTTTGAAAACCCTCAATAACTTCGGGCCAGTCTCAAAATTATTCGGTAATTCGAAAAGTTTTTTGAACCAAATTATTTCGTTTCTTCGGATATGAAAGTTAAAGAAAACGCAATTTTCTACCAAATTAATGAAAGTATAAATATTTTATGCAGTTGCCCATGGAATATATTCATAAGGGCATCAAAAATCAATGAGAAAATATCATGCTATTTAATTGTTATTTGTTGCAGTGTGTAGTTGTTGCGGGACGCCAAAAAACGTCCGTGCTAAAGCCGGTATGCTGGAATAACTGAATTATCATAGGATTATCTAAACGGTGATTAATGTGGCAGCCCTTTGTTAAGAAGTCTTTTCGAAATAAAGACATTTTTCGGAGTTTCGTTAGACATTTAATGAATTTACACATCTATCCACGTTATGACGTAGATTAGTGTTGCATGCGACATGATGTCATTGTATTCGTACCTGGGAGTATTAGCCCTAGTCAAAGCAACTTTCCTAACGACCTTAATTTAAGCTCTATCTAATACCCAATTAAACCACATCCTAACCCTATTAACCCTTACGCTGACTTCAAACTAATCCAAAAACTAGCCCAAAACCCAATTGCAACTAACTCCATGGAAATGAGGCAAAAACACCGGGTCAAGCAATGTCAATTTATCTGCAGTTCACTCGGTCGCAAGAGGCCCCAAAAGATAACTTTATTTAATGGCACCACATTAAGCGAAGTCAGGGAACCCCCGTTGCCCGCAATCTTCCCTTAGAAAGTCGCCCTGCAGCTGCTTTTGTTAGTCAAGATGGAGTCCCAACTGCGACGAAAGAGCGATAACAGTAACTATATCGAGCAACGCAGTACCAACGATAAACGCCATGCATAATAAGATTTCACCACAGTAAACCAAAATTTTTATTACTTGCAGATGGTTTGTTGGGTAAGAAATTTGACAATGTATAAAGGATCTTTGGACTGCTTCTGTTCTGCGAAAATTCCCATATTACGATTGAAAAGTCAGTAGGTGAACATATGTTTTCGGTAACTCATTATGGAGCGGGATATATTGGCCGCAAAACAAAATGTCTGGAAAAGAGAATACGCGAGCACATACCTGTCTGGCTAGGTAGAGAAAAAAATCGATCGATTTCGAGTTCAATTCTCGCACATCTAATCTATACGAACCACCCAGCCGACGCTAAAAAAACTTTTAATGTTAACTACCGGGCACCGACACACTACCCTAAAGGCCTGCGCAAACGGATGCTAGCCACAGCCGAAGCAGTGGCCATTCGACTGGCGAACGCAGCACTCTGTTGTCAGAAGACGCTGACACAAGCAGTCTGTCTACCCTGGCCGACTCCAGACGGTGATCGCATGCCGTCCAACGCCCTGAGAGCAGTCACACGCACTTACAATCTAACCGGAACCCCTATCCCTCCCCCCCCCTCCCATTTAAAATCCACCGTCCTCAACACGCGGACTCTGTTATGCGGACGGCGTGGGAACATGGAGTCCGACTAACCCTGCCCCTGAGACGCATTTATATCCTGTCTACAATTAGAATGATCATTTCCCATTTAAATGTACCGGTCTGATGATGAGTTACCGAAAACATATGTTCCCCAATTGACTCTCCAATGCATGATGGAAATCCATAGGTAATTAGTTCGTGCTTCGTGCAGAAATTTCTTGGACTCACCGTCCGAATACTACGGTTTGAACATCTTTCACGTTGTACTGAGAAGAGGCTACAAAGGGGGTGAGTGATTAATTCCTTCCGAATGGACGACTTTGCAATCATACGTCAGGGAATGAGAACATTTGCCGGCGTTCATGCTACGCCAAACACAGTGCAATTAGATAATTGTGGTTACGTTCCAAAGGGCTCGTGCTCTGCCAAAATAGCTTACAGGTTCCAAATGCTTCCATGCACATCTTTACATCTCTTAGCTGCAATTTCATCCTTCCACAGGCAAAATGTGTACATCATTTCCGATGTACGAGTTTCCTCTATGTTTTGGGTAGGACTCGTGTGGGTCGGCACGTTATGCCTTAGCAGCGTTGGTTATTATCCCACATCCGCTGTCAACAAGATGGCTAGTTTTTTCCTCAAACAGAGCAGACCACTAATTTCTACTCTAAAAACATACTCTGCCATAAGTAATAAAGCTGGAAGGCGTTTGTGTGCATTCCCGGAATCCTTACTCCACTAAGGAAAAACGAAGGCTAGCTGTTTATTGTCCTTCAGTCTTGTTTTACTTATCTATCCAGAACAATATTCTGATCGACAATTGAGACTTTACTGACGGATAATCACTGAACATATTTGTTACCACACACGAACAGCTTAGAAGTATTTTATCTGACCGCTATTCAGCCCTATCGGCCGGTATTTACTCCAATTCCTATTTAACTCGTTGAGGACAGCCAAAAAATTATTGACTGTACGAATGCTATTATGCCTTAGAACATAGCAGTCACAAATTACCATGACTACTTTGGCGATCTCCAGCCTTTCTGGATCTTTTACCTCAACTCGCCGTTTGCGTATGCTGGCAGCGCAGACAGAGTTCAATATGAAAAAGCGTGCATTAAAAACACTGAAATCCCACCCAGACTGACCCACAGTTTAAAACGTTCAGCAAAATCGCTCCTATCTTGGGAAAAGCACTAGTCTTTATTTAAAGCAAAGTTATTTTCCATAAAAATGCCAATCCAGGCTTTAGCAGACAGTCGGTCAAAGTGCAAAGTCAAAAAGATGAGGCAGAACTGTGCTTATGGGTCTTAAACGCAGACGTCCATCAAAAGTTAAGATTGCATAGGAGCCAAGACTTACTTTCATTTTCGTAGATGTTCTGGCAGATTTTGAAAAATTAACATTGACCCAACGGTTCGGTGGGATTCAAACCCACGCAGTAAGGGGGAGGCGTCAGTACAGCCAACGATCCAACCACTTGAGCTACGAGGCTCCCTTCCAAAACCTCTGTGAATTACGGGCTCGTGGCCCGGTGAGTAGAGGCGTGAACTTCTTAACCAACAGGTCGCGAGTTCGAGGCTCGGGTGTTCCACACTTCGGGCTTGGGTATGGCTGGCTGACGACGGCTAATAAGCCAGAAATGGCCGTTCCAGTCTCCGTTGTCTTTGTCGGTAATATCATTCTGCCAGTTTGAATACATTCTGAAATTAAGTCCTCTGAACTATAGTATCAGTAGAGGAAATACGATGACTAGATGGCTACTGTAGTTCTGACCTGTCCTAATAATCCCACTCATATATCACCTCGGCTGATTAGTTAGGAATGTGCAGGAGCTCAAAAGTTAAGTTAAACCAGTCGATTTGGAGAAAACAACAGGTCGACTTTATTGTGAAATCATCCATCTCAAAATTGCCAAACCAGAATTGAATAGGTAATCGGTCAAAGCACCAAGCCACCGAATTAAACGAAAAAAACTCATTTTAACCTTAAACAAAACTGCCTATAATCGACGTAATGCCAAGAAAAAACGAAGAACAGTTTTAATCAAAGGACGGACTCTCTTTTTACGATTTTGACAACGATACTACTCAGCAGAACAAAGTCTGAGTGAGCAATTCTCTTGCAAAGCAAATATTTTTTTTTACTGGGAGTCTGATCATTTGGTCTATCTTCAACTTGAATCCTACAAACGGAAGATGTATTTTAATAGGTAGCTGTAAACGTGGACGGACTGTCGCTCTTTGATTTCATCAGAAATTAACTGATAACTTGGAGTAAGTCAGCTTGAACTAAGGTCTAAGGCGTAGATCGAAATTTGATGTATGAATATTTAGGCCGATATCCTTTTGTCACTGCCGGATAGCCGCGTAATATTTTATTAACTAAAACAGGCAGCTAGTTATATATGTTGGGTTGCGGGCTACTATACCAAATAAAAAAGCAACAGTTTATAAACTGGAATATCAGCCAGAAAACAGATAGAGAATACTGCGGGAACCGCTGATGAATTAAAAGTTGTCCAGAGAGCCGACCTTGAAAATAGACTGAAAAAATTGAAAGAATGAAAAATAATCTGAACACTATTTTCAGATCCTTATGTTATTTTTAAACATATCTTCTTTCGGTACGACGAAATTCTTATTTTGGCTCAAATTTTCCCTATTACAATTCTCAAGCCAAATCCCCCGTTGTATTTTGGAGGCCATAGTTATCTACAGGTTCGTTTTCGACGAAAATATATAAATCTAACTGTCTCCAAATCTGAAATTTAGTTTAATCAGAGTCCAAGCAATTTGACCCCCAATCCAAAGCGGGATAGATATGGTTCTTAGATTGATCGGCGTGCGCTGCTCTGCCATTAAATACATAACCGATCTCAGCCGACATGACACTGGGCTCTCGGCTCAGTGGTGGATCGTTTGACTCATTGATGAACGATCTTGGGTTAGAACCCTGATGGTCCGCACTTGCGGTTTGGTACTACTGACTAATGACGGCTAACGGGCCAGAAACGGCTGTTCAAAACGTCCTCGTATTTATCGACACCAAACTACCTACCTGTATTACTAGTCGCCATTTGGCTGCCACAGTCGACTGGTCAACTTGTCCGTCCTGGATTTTATTTCCACACAGTTTCTTCTGGCTTCAAGTAATCCACTAAATAAATGCATCGTTTGAAATTGAAAAGTCTACAATGATACCTGAGACGCTTAAAGAACGGTCCTTTTATCATGGTATATCCAATTTGGAGTAAATCAGTATACTCTAGGTTTATAGGCTAAGATTGTTTTACTTATTTGCACATATTAAGGCAAAAATACTTCAGCTACATCGAGCAACAACATAATATTCATTACCAGCCGTCCGGCAGGCAGTAGTATATTTTAAGTTGTCGGGGTACCATCCTAACGGCACAGGTATTAACCAAAAGCCTATATACGCGGATTTCACCGATGTTCTGCCGCTACTCGACCCAGCTGCGAGAAGTTCGGCTCCTCAGTGGGTTCCCCAGCATTTCCGGTCTGTTTTCTGGTAGATACTCCAAATTAGGATTTATTCATTTTTTTAATTTCCTCAGAAATTACCCGCGAACTTGGAGTAGATCAAGTAGGCGCAGTTTTAATTTCTGGGAAAATTCAAAAACAACAAATTATAAACTGTAGTATCTGCCAGAAAGTAAGCGGCAAATGCCGGGAGACCCCTTGAAGAGACAAAATACTTGTCGATGTGCCATGAGACTCCAGAATATCGGCGAAACATCTCTATCTGGGCTCTCAACTAGCACTTATGCTGTCAAAATGGAATGGCCTTACCCTAAAGTATACTCCTAACCGCCTGTCGCCAGTTAATGAATATTTCGCTGTTATCCGTTGTGGCCGATGGACTTCGGTCCAAATATTCATACATAAAAAACTTAGGTCTGAGCCTATGAAACTTAAATATACTGATTTTCTTCAAGTTTAGATTTAATTTCTAAGAAAGTTAAAAAAACCTCAATTTCTAGGCTTCTAGTATAGTGTCCTGTGACCTAAAAAGACGGGCCTATTTTAATGTGATATTACTTACGTCGAAACGGCTGAACTAGACTTTACTAGACGCTCGGTCATATGGTAAGGTCAGCGGACTGAATGAGAGCAATTCATGTGAGCGCTAAACAAAGCTGCCCAAAATCGATATAAAGGTCAAGCCAAAACTAGGATTAGTTTGAAGCCAAGAACTGACTTTGTCTTTGTCGGTAATACCATTCTGCCTAGAACTGACTTTGTTTATTCGATTTTGACAACGAGACTATACAAGCAGAAGAGAGCTAGAATGCGCCATTCTCATGATAAGACTGGTGTCTTTGTTAATGTGATTCCGATCAGCTCGCCTGCCTTCATTCTAAATCCTAAACGGAGAAAGAAATGTTTAAATGATGACCATGACAGCAGACTGACTATTCGTGTACTGCTTGATGCTTACATGTGCATGAAAACGTATATAAGTAGCTTTATGCATAATGGAAATATTTTAATTTTCCGCTGTGCCTACGTGCTCCATTCAACAGTTTTTTTTTCTTACAGCTTATTCAGTGTAGACCACAAAAACTCGTGACAGTGGTAGGCGTCCACCGAAAGTATAGGAAAAATCAAACTTGTGCTTTCTTTTCCCATCCAGAAAAAGATGAGATCGCTGGAACAAGAGTTACGTTGGCTTGACTTTCCGGATTCTTGCATTAACCCCTCATCGGAGACGGTATCAGATGGAGGCACAGCAGTTCACTACCCACAAGTAAACGCCCACCGTAATTAGTCACTCCAGCATTCATTGTCTGGATTCGTATTTGATACGATGTTTGCTTGTTAGACCTTACCCTTGTCATCAAATACTGCTTTTTGACATGATAATTTCTCAAAAATTCGAGCCCTTGTAAATGTAGCTGTCGATCGCCTACCTCTTCTCATTACGACATATGAATCACGACGGTACAAAAGGTGGGCTAACTCATGAAAGGTCAACCGAAATTCCGAAATGCGTTCTTTTTTCGAAACGACTACTTAAATAGGGCTGAAAAACTAGCCAGCCTGCGACAAAATTATATAATATTTCAGTTACACCAGGATGCCGCTTTTCGAATGAAGTTCCTTCCGGCCGCATGCAAAATCTACACTGTGTAAAAAGTGACCCCGTATGTAGCATGAATTTTTCACATGCAACATGTCCAATTATATTTCATGAATAAAAACATGCATAAAAAATCGTTCTTCTGCTCATTCAATATATAATTACATCTTCTTCTAGTTTAATTCTCGCAGGATGGACAAAATGTGGTTTTACAAACGTTTTCCATTTCCCGAATAATTTTGAACCCGCTCTACCGTCACACTTGTATTTAGGGTTTCCAAACTACAAGCCATATATTTTCTCCATAAGAAAAATCCCAAATTTCTCTACGGTAGTAAAGGGGGCTCATGTAGGGTTCATAAAATTTAGCATTGGATTTGATTCACATGGTTAACTTTACAAACCAGATTGGTAAGTGCAGAGACATGACGCTAAATGAACGGCCACTTCACGCATTTAAAATTCCTACAATTAGAAACGTTTTTAAAACCGAATTATATCCCTTTTTGGAGTACAAAATTAGAAGACGTAATTATCTGCCATGAAAAAATGATTGCAGATTTTACGCATTTTCCATGAAATATAATTAAACATTTAAGGGCGTCGAAAATCAATGAAAAACTGAATGCCAATTAAGTAGTCATATTTTACAAAGGTTATTTTTTGCATGCAGTCGGAAGAAACTTCATTCGAAAGCCGGCATTTTGTGGTAACTGAAATTTTATAGAATTATTTTACAGGCGGACTAGTTTTACAACCCAAATTAAGCAATATTTTCGAACTGAGAATACATTTCGTAATTTCGATTGACATTTTATGAGTTAGCCCACCTACTGTAATTGCGCTTACTCATCGGCTGGGTACCAAAGTACTGTGATTCTAACAACTCGCGGCCCGCGTGGCTGTTCCTTGCCACAAAGAATTTCGGCCTCGTTGAACGTAAGAGTGCGGTTAGGTTAGCCGAATCAACCGTGGTCTAGGAGGTAGCGTCATTCCTCCCCACTGCTGCTGCACGTTCAGTCATCCGCCTCCGTAGTGATCTCACAGTTTATCCGATGTAGTTTTTTTTATCCGCAACTGCACCAGGTTCGGCAAACTACGCCGGACGTTTCCTATGTTTTTCGGGGACACCACCACCACCGCCTCTTCTGTAGCTGACACTGACACCGTAGACTTCTCATGCCCACACTGTCCATGCACATTCACCTCACGCATCGGCCTGGTCGGTCACTTGCGAATCCATCGCACAGAGACTGGCGAACCAGTGCCTGGAGCACCCACCTATACCCACCAAGCTCGTTTCAACTGCCCACACTGTCCTCGCACTTTCAGGCATCGCATGAGCCTATTCGGCCACATGCGCATCCACGACGACCTGCGGTAGGCAACCGCCGGCCACACCACACACGCACTCACTCCCTACCTCCTCCACCACCACCATCACCCCACCAGAAATCAACACTCACACACCTCTTGCACCCAACTGCCACCTCCCACGCAAGTGGGAAGTCCGCATCTCGACTCGGTCCCCATGCGGCTTCGGCTGCACGGGTGACTTGAGTCCGAGACTATCCCGACACGTCAAGCGTCGTGGATAGGAAGGTTGCTGGTTGACGCCCAGTCTCGGTTCGTCGCGTTGTGTGTGTGTTGTGTGGAGTGGCGGACTGATGGGCTGGGAACGGGCTGAAACAGCACCTTCCACGGAACTCTCACGCAAGTGAGAGACATGCCGTTCAACCCCCGTTGTGTGAAATCCTGGTTTTGTGTGTATGGGGGCCAGGTCGTGCCGTGGCGCGCGCAGTCATGGTCAGTCGACCATGACAGCCACCGCGCCCATTCCCCACTCCAGTCTGCTGACCGGCTCGGACAGCGGCTGGGGTGTGGGAGTGGGAAGGGCGATTGAGGTCGACGACTCAGCGCACTTTCTCCTCACTATAAACAATCTGACGCGCTTGAAGCTATCACGGTGCGCTAAAAGCCATGGCTTGGAAGGTTGCCAACTGACGGGGTACCTTGGACCTCCTCCTTGACCGGAGGCGGTCTGAGAGTCAGGCTGCAATGGCTCCTTTTTAATGTGGCCTTTATGGCATTCCCACCACAGTGTGGGATCCGAGCCAGGCGCTGGCGGCACGCCCAGGTGCGGCTTCGGTCGTTCCAGCCTCCAAATCTCTCTTGTGTTGGTTGAAATCCTGGTTATTTGTTGTGTGGACCAGGGGGTATGGTGGAACGCCAAGTTGAGTATCCGTCCGAGCCATCCACCTGCGGCCTCTCTCGTCTCCGGTCTTCTTGACACTGTTTTGACACCGGGCTCGGGCGAGGGAGGAGGAGAGAGTGTAGGTAGATGCTACGCAAGTCTACCGGCACAACAAAACCCCTGCGTAAGTCACCGTCCCTGCACCCATTGCTGCTGCAACTGTGGGGCACACGGTGGACATCATCGAAACCGATGGTCGAACTGTCACATGTCTTTCGGTCCCATGACGTGGCGCATGCCAGTTGAATTTGGTCCATGTGGTGTGAAAAGGCGGCTGAGGACTTTGAAGACGTCCTTCACATAGAGCAGTGTTCGTTAAAATTTAGGGAGGTTTGGATTGGGTTCCTTGTCTTTTTTGTATATGTGTCGATTGCTGAAGTTGCAAATGCAACCATTCACTCTAAGCATTCGTCAGGGATAATTTAACTCAGCAACCTCCTCTTCCAGTTCATGGCACCGCGTCTCAGCACGGCGGTGTAGCATCCTTACGCAAATTCGTTTGTGGCTTATCTGTGGTTTGCTGCTAGAGTTTAGTACTTGAGGTGGACGTGGACACTTATGTTGCTTTCTTCTCCCTCCACTACATATAAAAAGATGGGATGTTGGTTTTCTCTGAGAAAAAAGGCCGAATTTATCTTCGGATTTCATAATAACTTGAAAGCTCGTCTCGATCACAACTTGTTTGTTTCGACTTATTTAAGTCCCTACTTTGAGCAATTTCTATTAAGTGGGGTGCGTAAAATGCGATTATCTGTAAACCGTCAGATAATTATTTAGAAACAGACTGACTCAAGACCTTGCGTTTCAAATAACTAGACATTCTAGGTGGTTGAAAGATTTATGTTGCGACGTCGATGAAAACCTCTATCTTCTGCGGATTGATCCCCATTTAAAAGAGAAATTGAGAAATTACGTGCTAACGTAGTCCCATCTTGTCTAGTACAATCGAGTTTTCTTCCTTAAAGTGACTACTCCCAGTAGCTAGTGATCTGCTCTCTACAGAGCATCGGCTTTTATTTCAGTTTGTAAATGATTTTCCCTCTACGAGTCTTGCTAGGACAATAAATGATGTCTTGAAGAAGGAGACACAATCGCTGGGACAAGAGGTTTACTAGCCTGACGTTTCGGATTCCTGCTCGAATCCATTATCATAGACAACAGCAGATACTGGTGATTCACGCACAAGGGGCTGCAGTATTTATAGGATGCAGTCACCATGCTACCGCATACCTATAACCATTGACGGCTCCCCCCTTCATCAGGGATCGTCGCACTTGGTGTGCTAATTGTTTGATGACTGATAGTCGCGGCTTTAATTGCTGTAATTTCATCACGCGTGTTGGATGTTGGTGTGAACGTGTGTTGTGAAGTTGACACTTTACGAATGATGGCTATAACAGTCCGCATGGGACATTTTGGTCACAATATCGGTGTGGACTGAATTACGAATACCTATGATAAGTCAGTAGTAGCCGGGCAGCCAAATAAGTCTAAGTCCGAATCACAATATTGATTTATATTTACTTTGTATATCAGTAATTTGAAAGGTTAGTAAGTGCGGAGTATGAAGTTATGTGTCCGGCGTATGACGTTTATGGTCGCACTCAAAATTGCTGGGAAACTTTAAATCGAAAAAAACCACTCCTGTGGAATAATCATGTAATGGTCATTCAAAAAACCAGTAGTACTACAAGTAGCATGAACTTTAAATACCAAAGAGGTAATCCCGTACACCTGGCAGGGTTACCACTTAAAAGCACTGGCACGTGCTCCACCGATGCGTCTGCTGCCGCTGCTGCCGCTGCTGCCGCATGACGCATCAGCCAATGGTTGGACCCCTCAGTGGGTCCCCCAGCATGAAGTGTTTCTAGGCTCTATTGGGATGTTCCCCTAGGAAGGGATCCTGACCTACAAGACTTAACTTTAAAATTTTATAATTTACGCAACTGAAAGGATCAGTTGCATTAATCGACCCACAGCCAAAATCATTGGATATTATGCCACACTCAGATCTATTTGCTCCTCTACACTACATGGCAATCGGTCTCACTATAGTCTTCAAAACTTCTATGTTAGCATTCTTGCCGAGGGTGAATCGGAGTATTCTGTTAATGTGATCGTCAACTGCTACCTGCAGATTAGTCCACGAACAATAAATACGCGGTCGGTACAAGGTAATGATAGAAAACCGCCACGACCAATCAGCAGAACGTCTCTATCCGCTACAATATCGTATGACTTAAATAAAATCTAGACCTTAGAGGAAATACAATCGTCGTTTTAGACACGGAGTACCTTGTCGATCGCTTGAGCCGAAAAGACTAGCGATTTGCTACGTGGATACTAAATCATAAGTCTTATTGTCGCCATGGGGATTTCGTCCTATGAAACTTTGATATACAGTACGTGACCTTTCCCATAAAGCCCGATGACAGACACGGATGTGATAATTTCCGGAAGTCTTAAATGTTGCGTATTTTGCTTACTCGTCTAGTCTCCTGACGGGAATGTCATATTCATCTGCAGAAAATGTGTGCACGTGATTTTGTCATGCAAAATGTTTACAAACTTGGAGAAAAGTGGAAGTTGTGATATTTTCAGGCAATGCCCTATGCCATTACATGTCCTTAACTTCGGTTGGGCGTTTGGGAATGCGGTCAACTAGCAATAACCGTGTCTCAGATAGATTTTATTGACTACGGTACTGCCATTGTTAACCATGGGCAGGAAATGTTTATTTAAAAAAACGAATCGTTTTATCGACTTTTAAATGTCCGACTAGCAGTTCTGTGCGATTTACCGCCCTAGAATTCAGTAGTAGCGTACACAGACAACCCTCCGTTTAGATTAACCAAAAATGTTTTACCATTCACAAATTCGGTATTTTGTTACGCAGTTCACTATCGTCGGTAGTATTTCACTCAGCATACCAACATTCCCTTATTCAGAGGGAGATGAGGTCAAATTCGATTGGTGGAAATGACAAAAATTTTAAGCGCCGTAGGAGGTACATGAATTGATGCGTCCCACGTACCTTCCCAGGATATAAGTTTCGTATGAACAAAATTTCCATTCAGCGTGCAGAAATATTCGTCGAAGTTTTCCCAACCTCGTCTCGCTCGGTGTATATAAATTGCGAAGGCACCAACAAACGTGAAATCTGCCATATTCACTCGGTGTTTTGCACGGAAAGGCTTCCTGCACAACAAAAACTGGAGTTTACATAACGCAACCATTTTTAACGTTTTCGGGATTTTTTGCCTTATTTAACTGACCTAATATTTCGAAGAAATGTACCACTACCTTTAATTTTTGCTTCGTGTTTTTAAAACTTTGAAATTTTTTTAGAAACATGGCTATTGTGTACACGTATTATTACCGGCTTAATAGTGATTGGCAATTATTCGTAAATTTCGACACTTTTCATAAGTTCAGAGCCAAAAATTGGAACGCTAATTTGGGGTCTGCCGTAAAACGCTTGTGAGTATCCGAGCCTAAAGGTATTTTAGAAATATTGTAGAACATCTTCGCAGTTGTATATTATCATGGATATTTTATCCACGCATTTGTGTCGTCTTAATAGTGATTAGTAATCATTCGTAAATGCCGACACTTTTCATGAATTAGATAACGCTCTATAAGTATTTAGATCATAAGTTCAGAGCCAAAAATGGGGACCTTAATTTGGAGTGAGCCGTAAAACGCTTGTGAGTATCTTAACCTGGATGTATTTTAGAAATATTGTGGAACCTCTATCGCAGTAAAATATATGCTTTGGAGTATTATTGGTTCCTAAAGTCACCGGTATTCTATTTTTCACTGAGATAAGTCGCAAACGGCATATAATTCTTTTACTACATGACACGCCGACAAAGGACTTTGCACGTCAATCAGCAACCCAGCAGTAATCATACAAATTCTGTAGCGCGAACGTCAAGCCTATATATATAAATAAGAACGTTTGATGTTTATCAATGCTATGATCTGGGGCCTTGTTTCGGAGTTGTTAGACTGCATTAGTCGCTTTCTTCAGCATGCAAAACAGAACACATGAACTTCATTGGAGACCCGGTTATTAAAGCAAATGATAACTGAATGGGTCTAACCACCCGCAGTTTAATCGTTGTCTTAATCTAACGGGCTCGAATTTTGCAGCTGACTCCATAGACTTATTTTAATATACTGTCTATGCCAATAACCCGGCAGCCGAAATTCATTGTGTATATACATGTTTGGTAAAACTTCCAATGTTGGTATTTTCTTTGAGCATTTGCAAATACATCAAGTGTGGTAAGCTAAGGACAGATCTGTCGATTTCACGAGGTAAACAGCACAGTGGTTCCGAATGAAAAAGCCTTGCGCATTCATGGGAAAATTGAGGAGGAGAGTTATATGGTGCCGGCTGCGCGTGAATTGGTTTTTAGTGAGCCCGACTTTAGCAACTTCAACCGCATTTCCTGTTCCATCATCAGACTTTAACAACGGTTCGACGATGTCAGGAGGTAGGCGAGGGCGCAGCTTTTGACAGCCCGTTTACGCGTGCTACACACAAGAAATTACCCAAGTTGCATCATATGATACGTCTGCTATCCACTTAAGTGAGGTGTTCACTTTTCGACATGAGGCATATGGTCCAACGTGTTGGCGGTGGTAAGACGAACGGCATTCCCACTGTGCGTAGGGACAGGTAGGTACGCAGGTAGCCGAATAATGCATGCACGGATAGGTAAGATCTCGACTGGAGATTTTCATACAAGCGGCTACGGTGTGACGAATTCGGGAGTAGAAAGCAATTGACAGATTGGTGTAAGTAAAAGAGCCAAGGCGTATGTTCAGTGTCAGTCTACAGACGCTTATATTAAAGAATGTTATGTTCCTCTAAACAACTAAGCAAGCGGTTCAGACATTCTTAAAAGCGAGAAATCCTTGGACGCCCAAATTCCTAAACAAATATGTACCCACATTTCGATAATCATAGATCGACATAGTAACCAACACTCATGTTTACTCCTCATATCCGCAAAAAAACATTCTGCCAAAGTTTATTTAAAATGCACAGTCAACCGTACGTCTCTTGCAGAAGTGCTTTATGTAGTTTGCATTGGTGGGTGATTCAGCCAAACTTCTCTTATCGTGCCTAGTAGTCCGCTAAGGATTCCCCTAAAAGGGAGACAATAATTTCACGAAAGTCGTTACGTGAGAAAATGATCGAATGAAAGCAGTGCCTCTATTTTTATCTCTAAGGAAAGATGATTCAACACAAGTGATGAAAGTTTTTTAACTAGTCGCCTTAACAGAAGCCAGTTGTTTCTAACTCCTCAGATTTAACTAAGGAACTCTGGTTGGGTATACAGGTTTTACTAATTCAATATATCACTAGCGGTTAAAAAAAATCTTTTTTAGGTTAGAGAAGAACAGTAGACATCTGTATCTGCATAGAATTCTGAATAAACAGCTAAAATGCATTACTTGAGATCCTGTTGGTCTCATGGTAAATTTTAAACGTACAGGATTGGATAAAGTTAGACTGTGTATGCATGGGTATCTCTTGGTTATTTCGCTGGTCCAAAAAGCCGCGTACTTAAAAATATTTTCCTGGCCCCTCTATGTGTTTCAGTGCATGTGTATTGCTAAGGTTCCCATCAGATTCAAATTTTTTTGATAAAATTCGTAAATCGGTAAGATCTCATTTGGTTGCCGTACCTGCTAGGACTTAGGGTTTGTTGTGAGGGGTTAGAGTAAGGAGTTGAAGTTAAGTTAGGTGCCAGGGCTAGGGTCAGGGGTTAGGCACTAGGGTTAAAGGTACGGCTAAAAAATTAGATCCGTCCCGCAAATCCTTTTGTTGCATTCGAAGTTTGCGTTCCGATCAAACACTTGATCCTAAACCTAGCGATTTTTAAATGCCTGTATTTTATCACCCACTCTTCAAAGACCTCCCGTTAATTTTGCTGCTCTGATTCAGGAAGATATGCCCAAATTAAGACATGTTCTATGAACGATAAAGTCAGCTGATGCCATAGTATAGCACAGAGTCACAATCGTCAGGCAATCGTTGATTAAATTCTGGATGATGCCAGTCATCCTTTTCGACCTGAATCAAACGCTGGGAAGTCTATCCGTTCGACATGCCATGGATTTGACCATACCTCTTGAGCATATCCCGGATATTTCCCGATAGTTCCCTTCCTAACACGAAGAGACGGAAGTTGGGAGGTAAGCTTGAGAGCTCCTTATAGTAGCTGCAAAATCACGCGTTAACCCATCTGATTTCTATTTATCTATTTTTTTCTGTGTTGGTCGTTGTGGATGAGGGAAGCTGTGATTAAGATTTTTAGGATTGCATTTAAAGACTTTTCAAAAGAAAACTCTTCTAAACAACCGAATTTTACATCTGTGCATTAATAACAGAGTGAAAAAAGGCGATTACTTAAAAAAAACCGAACATTCATGACACGAAGTACTAAAAACGCCCGAATATATGGCGAACACTGCCACCTGATCGTCGGTCGGTGGTATTTCACTCAGCATAGCAACGTTCCCTTAGTCAGAGGGAGATGAGATCAAATTCGATTGGTGGAAATGACAAAAATGTTAAGCGCCGTAGGAGGTAAATGGACTGATGCGTCCTACGTACCATCCCAAGATATTAGTTTCGTAAGAACAAAATTTCCATTCAGCCTGCAGTAATATTCGTCGAAGTTTTCCCAACCTCGTCTCGCTCGAAGTATATAAATTGCCAAGGCACCAACAAGCGTGAAATCTGCAAGGCCAAATAAAAAAACCCTAAAATGGCTGGCATTCGCTGCAGAGCATTTGCATTAATATTCGGAATAGACGGAATAGTAGTCATACTGGAATGATTTTATTGTCACTATTTACGTCCAATGTCCTAATGAATGCAATGAGTGGCATAAATTGCAACATAGCTGTATTACTACATTTAGTGGTAGGTGTGATAACATCAATATTAATGTAGATGTAATTATTCATAGCAGCGACGAATCCAGTGGTGCTGGCCACAATTTAGCTATCGAAAACGACGATGTCCGAAGTTTTCTACGCAGCATGATGGGTGCAGGAATGACGACTTGTACGTGAACTCGTATTTTGCGATGGTGTAATAAAGCGACATCTATCGCACTTTGAGTTTCCACCCGCCAAAGCCCGGCGTCAAGATGGAGTCAGGAAAACCGGAGAAAGAGGTCAACGAACAAGCCCGTTTACATGTGCCACACATGTCCTACCCATGAACGGGCGGCCAGGTTACCCCAAAACAACAAATCTGCAGCTCGGATCTCAGCTGAACCGGGATGCCGTGAAAGTCGAAGTGAGTTGGCAAACTCCCAAGCGCTGTGTAGTTAATTAAAAGCGCTCTAGATTAGTTAAAGTGGTGAAAATGCCTCTCGTTCCTTCCCGGGCATCAGTCCACAAGTCCGCGCCGGTCAGTCAGCTGACACCGAAACTGTGTGCAATGACTGAGACAGTTAGAGAGCTCGTCCGAGATTGCCAACCTATGCGACCTGTCCCCCCACGCAAAAACCAAACAAGAAGAAGGTGGGCAGATACTTGTGGACGCACTGAAAACTCAGTTATAGTTGTGTAAGCATGTTCAGTGGAATTAGGTAAATTACTACTTGCAGGGTTAGCATTATAAAAGCCGCTGAATTATTACTGTCAACAGCTACAGCAATAATCGTAGTAGCAGCTCGAGAATTAACAAGAATAATGACTGGATAGTGGCTAATAATGTAGTGAGGTAATAGCAATCATGAAGAGGAGAAATAGGGATATAAGGTGATGATGGTGGGGGTTATGATGATGCTGATAATAATAATCGTAGTAATGACAATAATAAATGCAGGAAAATTATCCCTGCGTAATACACGTTCATGCCAAAAACATTTGAACACGGCAGTTATCTGGGTTCGGCCAAGGCATACTGAAAACCTTCGTAATCACAGGATAAATCGACCATATATTATCATGTACGACTTACAGCTGCCGGCATCTTCTGTCGACGGGCCCGGATATGTCCAATCTCCATCGTTTGAAGTACATGTCAGCTATGGACAAATGAAGCCACGATATTCAACTTCAGAAATACTTTAAGGAAAATGCGATAGATAGAATTATCAGTACTTAATGCCAGTGCGGTTTGACTCCTTCTAGATTTTTGCGCTTCACATGTAGATCATGTGTGCCAGAACCTGAAAAGACAACCGCATCAGTTTTTGCAAGCAAACACTCCGGTGCCCAACTTCTCAATTCACCCTGAACTTGGTGTTTTGACTGGTGACGTCGAGTGTGATATCGGTCATTACTTACAGGTGCAGGGTAACTTGACACGTACAGTAGGTGGCTAATTCATTAAATGTCAATCAAAATTCCAAAATGCGTTATCGGTTCGAAAAGATTAATTAAGTAAGGCTGTAAAACTACAATATCCCATAGCGTAATTCTATAATGATTCAGCTACCTTTGGAGACCGACTTTCGAAAGACTGTCTTAATGGCTGCGTGCAAAAACTATGCTCTTTAAAAAGTGACTAAGTATTTAGCATGCATTTTTTATCGATTTTCGCTGCCCTCAAATTTTCAAACCTATTCCATGAAAAACATGCATATAATTATTCATTTTTTGCTTTTTCGACAACAAATGGCCTAATTGGCTATAATTGTGAGTTTTTTAGTCCTGAAAAATGGCCGTTTATAACATGTCGTATTTCTGCATTTACCATTGTGGCTTTTGAAGTAACCAAATGTGGCACAAAGCCCCTGCCTAGTTTAATGAACCCCATATGATGTGCTCTTATTGCCGTAGATAAATGTATGGTTTTTCGTACGCGGAAATTATACGGTTTGTAGTCTTGAGGCCCTGAATGCAAGTGTAAAGGCACTTCAGCTCTAATTTATTCGGAAATAGGAAAAGTTTTTGAAAATCGAAGTACACGCTTCCCTTGAGATTACACTTTGCAAAAACGCCATTGTTTATCCAATGAGCGAGAGAATAAGCATGTTTATACACGTTTTTATGAAAGGTAATTGCATTTTTAAGGGCATCAATAATCTATGAGAAAAGTGCATGTTAGCTAATTGGTCACTTTTTACAGAGCCAGAAAATAGCCCACCCGAAAGTCAGCCTTCCTTCTTAACTAAATTATCATGTAGTTATGCCGCGTGATGATTAGCTTCACATCCCAGCTTAATTAGGTGTTTTTCAAAACAAGGGCGCATTTTAGAATTTCGGTTGACATTTCATCAGTCAGTCCACTGCCTATATGAAAAACGACATTTATTTAGTTATTTCGACGTCTGTAAACAAACCATGGCAATAAGTAGAGATTTGTTAATTGGAAGCCAAAATCGTATCTCTATTTTACAGCTCCGTCCTAACTCAAATGTTTCTTTAAAATGTCAATTTTAACTGCTGTACTACAATCTTCGTAAAAGTAATTTATTCTTTAATAAGACACACAGAAAATAAGTGGAAATTTGGTGTTATTATTACGCGAAATGTGGAATGACCTGTCCACAACGTGTTTGAACGAAGCTACCCAAAGACATTTAATTTTGACCTACTCAACGCTGTGGACCAAAAGAATGCCTGTAAGCAACCGGACGATAATATTTTCAATTCTTTAAAACAGATAAAATTATACTGTCGTACACTTGCCTAAAATGATGGATGCAATCATGTGGATAAAATATAATTTTGCTTTTTTCGGTCTATCTTATTAAAAAAAACATAAATGCAGAACAAAATCCGGACTCGATAAGCCCAGATTGTCTACAGAAAAACGCAATTAGGCAACCTTCTTGGCTAAAACTAACTTGTTTAATATACACATTTGTTGTGGTCTAACGTTGTTAATGTATATAATTTATTTTTCAAACACTGAATTTGATTCCATCCAGACAGTTTTTTATTTAAAACGTAAGAAACTCTTCTATTATCTATTAAGCCTGTGGAGCTGTGTCTTTTGGTTAACGAAAGTTTTTGATGTGGCGCTTTATGCCCAAAAATGGTATGTCATCCCCGGCGATATTTTTTTCGTAAACTGTTGATTTGAAATCTGCGCTTCCAGCACTATCACTTTGCCGGACTTAAGGCAGTTAAATATAATTACTCTAGACAAAATAAAATTACTCACAAAGACATTGGAGACTGCGATGCCCATCGTTGGCTTGATAGCCGTCATAAGCCAGCCATACCCAACGCCCAGGTATACACGACCACCGAGATTCGAACTCGCGACTTGTTGGTTAGACACCTAGCATCCTAACCATTAAGTTAGGGGCATGTAACCAACAGTTTAACGAGCCTGTTGCTTAACGGTTATGACGTTGGATTTCAAACTAACAGGTGCCGATTTCCAGTCTTGGTGGTCGTGCAACTCAATATTTGATATGACCGGCTGATGACGCCTAACAATCCAGAAATGGGCCATCGCCCGTAATGATTTTCTGGTAACATCCTAGTATTATAAAATTTACGGGGGAATTTATTTCCTGTAAAGTGCATACAGGCGTATTTTGTAGATAATTCCAATATTCCATTCAAACAGTGGCGGCCCTCAAAAGTACCGGCTCACGTAACTGGGTCACAATTTGCCCAAATTTATCACAAACAGAAATTCCAAATCGGTGACACACAAAGTATGGAAAATTGTTTGCTGTTAAAAAACTTGCTGTACTTCATGAGTGCAGAGGCAAAAAATATAGTAAACAGTCAATGAAGCGTTCGTTGTTTAGACAGCGGTTTATGATCAAGAATTAATTGACCAATTTTGCTATAAGATAACATTTAATCCACCAGAAAGTTTAAGGCTTGGACAGAGAACGCAATAAAGCATAATTGGTAAACTATCATTGAGGGGCTCGCACCGATCGACATATGGAACTCGCTCGACCTGCTTTGCCTTGCGGCACCCCCTCGAGCACCGCTAGTAACCGCACAGCGGCGCGTGATACAGCCGAAATGGGCATGGCCGCCTGATAACAGTTAACTAGCTGGCATTTCTCATTCCAGTCTCCCTTTCCTTTTTTGGCAATGCCATCTCACCTTTATTGCGCTCATGTATGCGGCTGCGGATGGGGCTCTGCAGAGAGCTCCGAAGCACAACGGGACGAGCGAGTCCCCTTACACAATCGGTGAGCGCTCCTCTACCATGACATATTATCGATCTCAAATGACATGAAAACGAGCCTGTCGCTAGGGGGTTAGAGGCGTTCGACTTCTAACCAGCAAGTCGCGATTTTGAGCATCGGTGGTCTCATACCTCTTAGTTGAGTTTAGCTTCCCGGTGAAGGCTATCAAGCCAAAAATGGCCATTTTAGTTTTTCTTTTTTTCCACATACATTTTGACTCAACTGTGAAAAACTAAACGCCTCAGTGGAATTCAAACCCGCGATAACGAGAGGGAGGCTTTAATACAGCTAACACTATAGCCATTAGAGCCACGAGTTCCCATCGGAAACTGTGAGTATACTCCCTTGTCTCTGTACGCAATTGGACACTGTCTATATTATAAGTGGCGATTTAACTGCTGGATAGACTCATGAAAGAGCCCCAGAGTACAACAAAACGAGTGAGTTCTGTAGCTCAGTCGGCGGACACCCATCTACCACTAATCTATGTGCTTAATCCCAATGGTTAAAACAGGCTCTGTTCTGAGATTTGCCGACTAATTTAAAATTGATCAAAGTGATCAATCGATAACTGTGTTGGCAGACTTCGAGTAATTTATTTTGACTTTATTGCAAAAGGCTAGGTGGCTTGGGCGGTATTCGAACGCGAGACATCAAATTTAGGACGTGAGTACTGCCAACGAGTTAACCACCTGAGCTACGAGGTCTCATCTGCGGCGGTGAGTTTCATCACTATTGGGTCAAGTTGCTTACCCGTAATTAAACTCGCAACTTGCGGTGTGGCCTAGACAATTGGCTGTACTCAAGTGTTGGCACTGCCGTCACGAGTTAGAATGTCACCGAGGACGCGGAGGCAAAAAGGAAACGGATAAGACGAAGATTGGGAATTCAGACACACAATGACCAATGAACAGTTTGCTTGTTTGAACCTACATTTGTGATGTTTTCCTGTCTTGTGTCCACTATCCAGTAGAGCATCACCTCGTCCTTGCTTATGCTACCGTCCAACTGGTGGTACATAAAGCGTTCTAGAATGGACATTATCATTATAATTAAAAAGCGAAACAGTTTTTCCAGAAGTTGATGTATCAACCCTGCAGGGCAAACGGTGCACATTGAAACATTTCAGTATGTCTCTTGTAGGCCGCACGTTACTGGTTAGGGGAACCGAACATGCATCAAAAACTCGTATTAGGTCATCGAGTTAAATGCTTTTTTTTTGCCAGAGAGCGCATTTCATCTGTCGCCAGTTACAAAATACTCAGACCAAAGCCTTTTGAATTTTCCTTATCTTTGTAGAGATTTCGACATAAATTGCTATTCTACTTCTTTTCGGACTCTTTTAGAATTAACTGTAATGCCGTTCTGCCTGAATAATATGTCTCTCTAAAGGGCAACATGGTACGATGCTGGTCTTTTTTACTCTGTTAATATGCCTTACGTAGCATATAATATCTAAGTAACATTAAAAAGGCTACTATTTCCCTCCCCTTTAGCTTGCCGTCAGTAAAAGTGACGTGCGATATCTGTACATGTTTGCACACGCAAATTTTTTAAATTATTCAAAAAACTACTGATTTTGCTACTGCAATAAACAAAAGTTGAGATTCTCGAAAAGGAACTCTTCCAATAGGGATTTAAATCTTTGTGCAATTACTGTTTTTTTCTAATCTCTAGGCAAACTGATTATCTGTGACTTTAAACTTGTGAAGTATTGGTATATATGGGACACGTTCAAATGCTGTATTATTACGCTTTTGCAAATGTTTTTGGTGTTCCTCTGATTTAAAAAGGACAAGATCCTATTTCAAATCTGTGCGTGTTTAAGGGTTGGGGTTTGGATTTAGGGCCTAGGATTTGGGGTTAACGTTTAGACTGGGGCTTGTCCACTAAAGGTAGGGCTAACAAATCCGAATAGCGTAATTTAAGAGGAAAGCATACGTGTGATGGAGAAGTCCGTGGAAGCTTAAAACGCCATCAAAAAATAAGAAAATATTTGACGGTTGGAAGAATTTATGAGGTACAATCTAGATACAATAATTACACAAGACTGCATTATTAAAATCTGTCTGGAAGTGGTCACGATAAATAACCTCCCTGAGTTCGACTTTTTGGTTCGAACACTTGAATTTGCCGCGCCTATGCATACTGCATATAAAACATTTAAGCACCACTTTATGAAGCCTGGAAGAAATTTAGTAAAAAGTGGACAAACCATTGAAGCGTCCTTCTAAAATTAATAGATGTTTACAAACACTGGCGTAAGTCAACTATCTATTATACAAACTGATCTTGTCAAGTGTAAATCCATTCTTTTTGAAATTTTGCTTTTAAGAGGACTGAGCGAAAACGATTGCATTTCCAAGCTTTCGTCTAAAGCATAAGCATACTTGGATAGCTGACGCACGCTAAACACTTTATGGATCTGAAAGAGTGTCTCTATGTTGAGAACAGCATATTAAAGTAGTTGTACTAAAATAAGGGCATTCCTAACGGAAGTATTCCTTCCTGGCTAATGTATGTGTATACTTAGAAGACTGGCTCATGATGAGCTCCTTATTAATTTCGGTGAGTATCCTGAGGAGAAGAATATGTAGGCATGTCAAATCATTAAAAGTAAGGCGTCATACACGCAGGATTACACAACAAACAAAAAGAAAAAAAATTAATCGGCATATGTTTTTTGGACCTTTGTTCTTTACGGCAAAAAATATTTGAATTTAACATTTGAATTTCGATCTAGAATGCGTTTGTCGCATACCATAAAATTGTTCCTCCTGCATTCCATGTAAAAGAGAGAAAACGTAGCAGCTTCCTTTGAGGGTCTTTGTGTTGTTCAACTAAAATTGTTTATGTGATAATAATAACGTTATTACGTCCACCACTTTGACCGGGCAAATCTATAAAGATCAACATTATCTGATGTTGAATCGTACATAAAGCTTTCTGACGGGGGCATTGCAATGACGACGGCTTCGATTTTTACTGCAGGTATTTAGCTTAAGAACACGCCGTTCAACCCCCGCTGTGTGAAATCCTGGTCGACCATGACAGCAATTGCGCTCATTCCCAACTCCAGTCTGCTGACCGTCTCGGACAGCGGTTGGGGTGTGGTAGTGGGAAGGGAGAGTGAGGTCGACGACTCAGCGCATTTTCTCCTGACTATAAACAATCTGACGCGCTTGAAGCTACCACAGTTACAAATACTCTGAGAATCAAACGCTGCATGTTTACAGGATGATTCTTATCGGAAGAAAAGCTGTGCCTAAAATCACAAGGGAGACTGAGATGACAACCTCTGGCTTATAAGTTGTCGTCAGCCAGACATACTCAAAAACGCAAAATCGGAAAAGTACGAAAATCATTTAAGAAATGTTTCTGATAAGAAAAATTAGTCAACGGATATACAGAAAAGAATATGGATTAAAGTGAAACTACAAAAACTAATACGTCAGCTTTGAGGAAGTTGGTTGCGGAACGTTCGTATATATATATATATATATATATCAGAGGAAAGACGACAGAGTCTGGGGGTAGATTGATACAGCACTGTTTAGGGCTTGCTTTCCTTCATTCAGCCAATCATATCCCTGACCACCAGCTGGTACCGGAAATACAAACATGCGCACAGTCGCACCTGGTGCAGCTGGTCCACCACTGGGGTCTTCCAGATGGGTCATATGCACTTCATCGAACCGAAGTTCATTAGTGCCTCGCCACCTGATACTCTCTGTCGCTGCAGATCGGGTATTTATTTACTCAGGAATGGGCGCACACCGATCCATGGGCTTTCCGAAGCGAACAAGCTTCGTATGGAAGATCGAAGAGTGAAGATTTCACAGTCAATTGCGGCTTAATCACATGATCTAACCGCTTGCATATGTTTGCTGCTCCCGCCTTACTTAGGCTGCTTCAAGTAGCGTAGGGCCCAAATTGAACGCCCTTGAAAAGGTAATCGAAAAATTATTTTAAGGTCGACAGCATGACCGTTACCTAGCAAACGCCTCGTACTATATGAACGGGGTGTTTTTCTGTTGTTTGAGAGGCCAATTGGATAAATGCTTAGCAGCCCTGGCTGCCAACTGCTTTTGCATTCGCCGAAGTTACTTGCATCCACAAGTGCATAAGACTTCGTACACAATTCAAAGCAACGACCTTCGCGTCCATTCACGGCATTTAAACCTGCAAGGTTGCCTCTCTGGCTTGCACTTCTGATTTGTGGAAGATGACCGTTACGGTCGAACAAAAAACTGTGGACCCACTCGCATTGCAAATAATCTTGCCCCATTTTCAGGGGCGTAGTGGTTAGGATTAATGTAAGCGCCACAGTTGGTGTTAGGGTTGAGAGGATTATGATTAGGGTTAGACTCATAAGACCTAGATTTAGGGTTCAAAGTAAATGTCATGAAATGTTGTGCAGGGACTTCCCTATTCCCATGTCCTGTCATTAGTTAGCTTTAGTGAGAAACGGTTAGCTGAGCAACGCGAGCTATAACCTTGGACTGATTTCACTACTTTAATTAAGCCCAAGCCCTCGGGTCAAAAATTGCAATTAAAAAATTAAACCGACTTCTCAACCGGACTGATGAGTAGTTTGTTTCAACAAAATAAGTAAATCTTATATTTCGAACGATATCAAAATAGCCATCTATGAGCAGCTTTCTTGTGATTCTAGTTTGATATCGCGTTGACATAGCTTGGTTTAACTGGTTTCTGAATTATAAATGCCTACGTGCAACGGTATAGAGAACAACCCCGCTTAACCGTCAGTGTCCTGTGGATCGTTCCATACGTAATTTATGGTAAAGAAGGTTTTATGGGTGGGGCAGCACGCTAGACAGTGAGGTGACGAAATGAAAGAAAACACAGAAATTGTCTAGATCTATGCCGAAAGTCTTATCCTCCGCTATTGTACGAAAACGGAAATGGAAGTAGTAATTAAACAATAAATATAAAGTAGATTTTACAAAATAGCGCATTTCGAGTTAAAGTTTGAAGTCGTGGAAGGCACCCGTTTTTGGCAGTGTAATTTCTGCAACAGTGTGCAAATTTATGTCAAGATGAAATCCCATGTGACACGATCCACAGTTTATTGAGAGTAAGAAGGGTTTCTCTACACGGTTGCCTTTTAATCAAACAGTGCAAAAAACAGTTGTAAAAACTACTTTTCATACTGCGGTATTTTCTTCCCAGTCGCATTGCGGCCCGATTTCAAGTCCTTTGCAAGAAAAAAGAATAACATTTTATTGTAATTTACGAACACATAGGATAGCGACCGCAACAAACAAAAGACATTCATCTCCAGTGTGTAAATATCAGACAATTGGAAACTATGGTTTGTGATATGTGAACACTGAAATCTCTGCTGAGCAAATATGTGTCGTCTATAAGGTACTCAATAAGCGTCTTCTTACCCGTCGTGATAGTGATGCAATTATTTAAAATCCTGGTCAATTACCGTGTGGACCAGGGGTGTGGATTAGAGCGCGAAGGTGCGAGCCCGGCCTCGCCATCCGCTTGAGCCCTCTCCCGCCTCCGGTCCTCTTAACCCTATCTTAACACCGGGCGCAGATTAAGGAAGAGGAGAAAGTGCGATATGTGCTACGGAAGTCTACACTCACTGTAACACAAATCACGTGCAAGTCACCTTTTCTGCTACAGCTTGCTGTGAATCACACTATGGACATTGTCGGATAAGGCGGTCGAATAGGCAATTCACCAGTAAAACTGTCCGCTGTCCTCTGGGGGTCATGTTCTATGTCCTCTTGCGTCATTGAGACGCGGATGCTCAAGACGTGGAGGATTTCTCTCTGAGCACTAAGAAAATAGGCTTAACTGACCTTAACACTGTTCTTTTATATCCATCAGATGCATCAGGACATAGATTCTTAACGATTCTCACCTACGTTTTCCTAGTCGTTCTGCTATGTGTTCTCGTACGACTTGAAAAATACACCCACCTGCTGGACCGGTGGGGCTTGCTCCAGAGGAGCTGGCAATTGACTGAGTAAACGTTAAGGTCGCTTGAACAGCAGATCTACCGTTTAGTCCCATTCATGAACATACAGTTATTGAACCATTCCATGATATGTTAACCGCAATTCTGAAATGTGTTTTTGATAATAAAGTTGGGCCTGGGCTGGCTTGTAACGCTGAATGCTTTCTTTTATCTACAAGCCAAAACCTCGGTTTGATAAATACCGTAATCTTCCTTATGAAATTGACGCAGCTTACTATTTTCATTGCTGGAGTGCGGATCCTCCAGTTTCTTTAGGGAATCCCCGTCGGCTTTCAAAAACTGCAGTTCAGCATCTCCGTCACGAACGGTTTCTAGGTGCGTTTTAAAAGTTGCGTTAGATAAGTCAGAAAAACGCTTCAAAATAAATATTACATACCTGACGGGAGATGACTATATTAATATTTGAAACAATAATTAAAAGTGTAAAATTCGATTTATTTGCTCAGCTTTACAACGCAAAATGATCCTTGCCAAAGTTAAAGAATGTTAGACCGTTTTTCGAAATTAAATCCAAGTCAAAGCCATCGAAAGACAGTTGGTGGGTACACATTTTTGGAGTATGCATGTTTTCTGCGCGGAATTATTTTGATCGTTGCTTTCTTATTGAAAACTTGATAGGATTATTAGGTATGGCGTTGGAGCTGAATGTCCTACTTTTACGAGGGGGTTAATTATCTGACGGGTAAAGTGTCGGCATAAAAGCTGGCATACAGGCAGTACAGGCGGGCAAGGGGGACTGTACGTAATAACGGTTTGCCATACTACTGCCCGTTGTCACATAAATCCGTAAGCACCGGTTAACCAAAGACTCGTTATTAAATAGTCAGAGTTCCGTCCAAAAATTAAATATGCGACTGTTAGAAGACCATGATGAATGCATTTGGAGGGCCATTGTTTCACTGTGTTAGTTCTCTGACGCCTACGTTGTTTAGTAGGACTGAAAACAGTTCCAATCATGGCCCTGTCTTTGCGGCCATATTCATGCCTTCAGGTAATGAGATATTTCTCCAGCTATGAACCTCAGGCGGGGATCGCCCAGGACATCATTAGAATACTAACCTTAAGATTTACGGGAGAGCAGAACTGGAAGAATACTAAAGCTATGCTGGTGGTACAATATCCTCGGAAACGAATATCCTAGAACGGGCCCGACACCTCAGCATCCGTGCCACACAACGACGACCGAGTGACTACCTCGCGAGAATAAATGGAGAGCGCCTGCCCCGACGACTCTTTGATAAAGATGTTGCTGCGGGTGGTCATCAACAAGGAAGGCGTGAATGACCTTCCAAGGACATTAAATCGAGGATTTTTAAATCATTCTCCAGTCATAGAATGCTTTTCCCAGGATCAGCCGGTCTGCAGAAGAGCAGAGAAAAAACGAAACAGTAATTTATGCAGTCATTTGGATTGCCGTTGCAAAAGCGAAGAGCGGCTTGCATTGCACATGCTCCGCCGTAGATGAATCCGCTAAATTTATGAGGGTGTTGATTGTCTGACGAGTAAACTCTTGGCATAGTAGCTGGCATACAGACAGTACGAACGAGTAGGGGGGATTGCATGCTGTGGCGGCCATAATACTGCTGTTTGCTGTCGCGTGCATTGCTAAAGAACGCTAAACTAAAGACCCGTTATTAAACAGCCAGCCTTCTGGCCGAAGACGGAATCTCAGACTATTATAAGGCCATGGTGAATGCATTCGGAAGGTCAGGATTTTAACGTGCCAGCTCTCTGACGCTTACGTTGTTTAGCAGAGCTGATGAGTGTTCAAAACATGTCACGCCAGCGAAAGTGGCCTATCTGATCTCTGGAGGTAATTAGATATTTTTCCGGCTGTGAACCGCAGGCGGGGATCGCCCAGGACATCATTTGAATACTAACCTCAAGATGTACGAGAGAGTAGAACTAGACTTGGCGGTGACGCGAACCGTCTGCATCAGCCAAGTCAGGGATCTGAATAACTAACAGTTCAGACTTCTACGAAGAATTTTTGGGTTATGTTGGTGGCCTTAGAACGGGCTCGAATCCTCAGCATCCGTGCCACGCAAAAGATAACTACAACTACGACCTCGCGAAAATAGATGACGAGCACATATCTAAGTGGATCTTCTATGGTGACGTGTCTGCGAATCGTCATTGACAATAAAGGCGAGAATGACGTGTTACAAGTACATTCAGTCGAGGAGTTTCAAATCAAATCCAGCGTGTCCACGATATCGACATATATTCCAGCGTGAATTAAAGTAGCCGGACAGTTTTGGACCTAGTGCGACAACAATACGACAACCGAGCAAACTCCTCTACTGCCAATCCGCCAAAGTCTCCACGATGACGTCCACCATTACCTGTCAGCAAGCTTCGGACGCGAGGCTGCAGCGGTCCACCGCCATCATCATTGATATCTACCGCAACGACGGTGACAACGGCCACCACTCCCACACCCACCGCCAACCTCAACTCTCTCCACCACTGTCCTCACCACCAGCAGTGCGGACTCGTCCCGAACCTGCCCCGGCTGCAGTCGCAACCCCCATTACGCATAGGCTTGGTAGGTCACCTGCATGTCCATCGCGCCAAACCGGTGAACCACTGTCCGCAACCGTGTTTAATCTGTCCTCGTTGACATGCATATTCACTCATTACATGCGTCTACTGGAGATCACCGCAGATAAATCATCGGTTCGGATAGCATGCTGATGCCTGAGAGGGGAAGAGAAAGTTCGTCTTCAAAACACTCAGCACGCTTTCTTTACTAGAGACAATCTGACGTGCATCCAAACCATCGCGTTGCTCTAAAACCATGGCTTTGACATCTGCAAACTGATGAGGAATGTGAGTAAGGCTGCAGTAACTTCGTCCTGATGTGCTTTCAAACACAGATGAGATCTAAGTCGCCCCTCATTTGCCTGGCTCATCGTACGCCAAAATCCAAAGCTTGCGTAGACGGCTTGTTCAGATTTGTAGGCCACTGAGTCCCACCCCGCTTTCAGCCTTCTCAAGTCGGTCTTGGCACCAGACTCAGGTAGGTAGGGAAGGGAGAATGTGATAGATGCTGTGTAAGTCCACCATCGCTATTAGCCAACTTACGCTCAAGCCACCGTCCTCGCACCCACCCTGCTGTGAAACACGCGGTGAGCATTGTCGGTAACGACAGCTGAATCATCGTTTACTTGTGGCTTACTTTCAGCTTCGATGCCAGACGTTTCGGCAACGGTAGGGTCTAAGGACCACAATTGGCTGTCAGTAGACTGTAGATCGTGTGCTGATGCATTTTCTCGCCATCTCCCGTTTTTACCGCTTATCGTCACTGGTCAAACTGCTCTAAAACATTAAAATTTACAAAGGACAGATTTCGCACCTATGATTGGCAAAGTCTACAGCAGTAACAAACAAAAAGTTGGAATGGAACCTCATAAACCCTCAATGTATCTATCAGGTCCTTCTCGCGTTTGTCGTCGAATAATGCAAAAACAACTTCATTGCTTTCGAAATTTTCCCCTTTGTCCACAGGTTTATAGTGCAGCAGATACAGTAGGTGGTCTAACTCATGAAATGTCAATCGAAAGTCCGAAATGCGTTCTCGTTTTGAAAAGATTAATTAAGTATGGTTGTAAAATCAGTCAGACTGCAGCATAATTCTGTAATGTTAAATAACCTTAATATGCTTTCAAATGAACTTCCTTCCGGCTAAATGGAATGGTATACCCTGTAAAAAATGACTACTCATATAGCATCAATTTTTCTCATACATTTACTAGGCCCCTACTTGTCCAATTATATTTCCTAGAAAACATGCATAGAAATACTCATTTGTTCGTTCATCCGGTCGATAATTACGTCCTTCTCTAATTGTATACTCGAAGGATGGACATAGTTCGGTCTTAAAAAGTTTCTAGTTGTGGGATTTTTGAATACCGCGAAGTGCCCATTCAAACATCGTCATATCTCTGCATTTACCAATGAGGCTTGTAAAGTTAACAATATAAGTCAGATCCACTGCTTAATTTTATGAACCCTATATGGTCCCTCTTGATTACGGTAGATATGTGTGGTTTTCCGTACGCGGACAATATACGGCTTGTAGTTTGGAAATCTTGAATCCAAGTGTAACGGAAGAGCTGACTCAGAGTTATTCGAGAACTATAAAAGCTTTTGAAAACGGAATTATACGTTTCCTTCGAGTAAATATTTGGAAGAAAACGTAAATAGCGAAGGAATAGATGTTTTATGTATGTTTTTAATGAAATGTAATCTGTCTCTTATGGGAATCGAAAATCAACGAGAACTATTCATGCTACATAAGCAGTCACTTTTTAAAGAGTGCAGTTCCTTCGTGCAGCCGAAAAGAATTTTTTTGAAAGCCGGCATCCTGGGGTAACTGAAGCGTAATAAAATTATGTTGCAGGCTGATTAGTTTTACAAGCCTACTTAATCAATCTTTTCGAAACGAAAACGGATTTCGGAAAATGGGTTGACATTTCATGAGTTAGCCCACCTACTGTAGGTTTAGAAACCTTTTGCAGTTCCCGAAAAATATTCAATCCCAAATATTGAGTACCACCTGAAATTGTGTTATGACCCGGCCTGGTACTTAGAACTCACGTGGAGCGTATGCGCACTCGACGCAGAAAAGAGGAACGCGACCGGCCACAAAACTGCATGTCAAGTCTAACTGGGAAAGGAAAGCGCATTTATAACATTCTACTGGGGTTCGTCTGCATTCGGCCCAATCAACTTCGAAAAGAAAATTCTAGACAAGCTGATCGATTACTCGCTTACATGGACCAATCAGTCTCGAGCGGAACAGCCGGTAGCCAGGCACCACGATCATGCTGACAGAGCGCAGGAGAAAACGCACGTGATCACACATATTTCGAAAGGCGGCATCGTGAGGTAAATCAAATATAATAGGATTATTTTGCAGGCTGACGAGTTTTACAACACTACTTAATTCATCGTTTCGAAACGAAAACGCATTGCGGATTTTCGATTGACATTTCATGAGTAGTATGCTGAATGCGTCGGCGAATTGTTTTGGCTCTGTCGGCCACTTGTGCCCGCAAGGGGTGAAATCGACTGTGATCCACTCTAGGACGGGGGGAGGGAGGGTCCTCAGTCCTCCGAGCACTCAGTGCATATTCGTCCCTATAAACAATCTGACAAGCTTCTAAACCATCGTGATGCGCCAAAAGCCATGACTTCAGGCCTGCCAAATAACGAGCTACAGTAGGCCTCTCAAGATGAAGAGTAGGACTGCAGTGAATCCTTCCTTAGTTGCTCCACCCAGATGAGATCCCTGGCATCCCTCGCCTGCCTGGCAACGTAGGCGGGCTGCCTACCGTCGTAAGCCTCTCCACCCGATCCCGCCTCTGATTCTTTTGATTCACTTTTGAGACCAGGCTCAGGTAGGTAGGGAAGGGAAGATTGTGGTGGATGCGGAGTAAGCGTACCACCACTCTACACCAATTAACGCCCTAAGATCGTCGATGACAACGCCCGAAGCGCCGTTCAATCAGGGGTCACTTTCTTCCATGTAGTCTCGTGCTAACATTGACGTAAGACGTTCTACGCTTACTTGCCATCTTTCAGTAGTCAAACTGTTGTGGCGCAGTAAGGAAACAAATTAAAACTTGATTGAGATTGATAGAGATTGCACGCACATATTTGGAAAAATTAGCAGCATCGAAAAAATAGAACTTTAAGAGGTAAGCGCATAAACCCGCCAAAGTACCTATCAGGCCCCTTTCGTGTTCGTCGTCGAATGATGCAACGACGAATTCACTGTCTTCGAAATTGTCACGTCTGTCCACCGGTTTATAATGCAGCGGTCCTTGATGGTTAAGCAAGAATGTGTAAAATGAAGGTTTTAGTGAGAAAAGACGAAACGAAGCAAATTTAAACAATCGTTTTATAGTTTGAAATTATTGAAAATTGTAGACTCGTCGTCTATTTTAAATTTTAAACGATGCTAATTTTGCCTAGAGAGCAAGAGAATGTTTTTATTTTTCGTGGATGTGTATAAAAAAGTACAATTGCAGACATCCATTGGGAATGCCCAAATGCCCCTATAGGATGACCGTATAGGCAATCATCATTCTAAATTTTTACTAACTCGCAAACGATACACATGCAAAAGCTGCGAAAATAAAGATGAAGGAAGGGTGGGTTAAATCCATAGGAACTTGCTGCAGATAATAAAAACAAATAGGATTTGAGTATGCAATCCTATGATCAACCCATTAGGGTTGAGCATCCTCCCAAAATCGTTTTTGTGCCCAGAGAGAAAGAAACAAGGTTTTATTCCAAGTAGATGAATTTAAAACATTAAGCTTACGGGCATAGTTATATGCTTATCTATTAGAAATGCGCAAGTTTCTGTAATAGAATAGCATTCCAGGCAATAATCATTCCAAAGTTCGTCATGTCTCGGGCAAAAAATCGACCCGAAAAAACCAAGTTATTTGCGATGAAGGCAGAGTGGCTTGAATCCCTGAAGTTTGGCGCAGATAATGATTATAAGTAGAATTAAGTGTGTAAAGTTAACCCACTCCCGTGACTGGCCGGCCTTTGAATCCAGTCTTTCAAAACTGATTGTTAGGTACGAATTCCAGAGTTTAAGACCAAATTGTTATCAGAATCTTCTCCGTAATCATTACAGATCGGTATTGACTATTTGCAGACAACTGAACGGGACTGCGCAGCGCAGGTAGTGCAAATCTGGCCGAAGGATGTTTCGCAACCAATGGATCTGAGATTTAATCTCATTTGCCTACCCGGGGGACTCTGGAGGGATGGCTCACGAACTAAAAATTACCATTTCGTCCTCCTTTCTCCTTCAGAAAAACTGTCTTAATTTCCGGCATGAAGTGCTGATTAATAATAAGTTGCTCTTGAAAGCTTATCATTGAGGTTTGTTTGCCTATTTTGTTTTAAACCTGCAATGCCCAGTCGGGAGTGGAAGTGAGTAATGATCATTTCCTGTAGTGATTTATCCTAAATCAGTTGCATACGAACTACTGTGAAGTTCCTCTTAACGATAATTTTTCATTCGGTTGTTTTTTAAAACCTGCTTTATCAGATTTAAACAAGTGTAGTTGAAACTTAACCCAATACATTGTGAAGTTAGTAATCAAATGATTCGGGCCTCCTTTATATCCACTAACCAGCTAAACTGGCCCCAGGTTGCCCGAGAGATGTCATTTGTCCGGCAAGCAATTAATCTCTAGGCAATGTAATAATATGAGTTTTGTATAAGTATTCAACTAACCCTGCCAATAGACGGCTTTTGAAGATGCCTCTCCTCCATCGATTTCGCATTAGTAGTTATCCATTCTGCTAACAGCTCGCTTGGCAACTAGCTTCACCTCGGTGTAGTTACTGAATTTTGTAAAATCTGCGGAAGTGTCGAAAAAAAATTCTTGTTTTAGGTAACTTATGTTAATAATCGTCTAAAAAGGCAGAAGATCCCGATCGGCCCTTCTCCTAGAGACCCCTTACTCAGTTAAGAAGGGAAAAGCATGTTATTAAAAAAATCAATATAATGAAACTTGCCACAGCGTTGTTCGTTCGGGGAAGACTGAGGCAAAGAACACACTTTCATTCGGTGGTGCCAGCATTCAATCTAATAATTGAAAAGTACGTTTCAAAGTTTTGAAGGCTGTTAAAAGTTTACTAAAGCCGCTTTTTTAACCGACGGCTTAGAAAACGAAAATATCTTCGGCCACATGTGAAAAAAATTTTAAACAAAACCCATGCTTAAGTGTTTTACTGATTGTAAATGATCCTATTTTATTTGCAAAGACACAAGCTTGCATGTGTATATTTTTGAGAGAATATTATTGTCTGTCAGGAGAACTGTCATCTGCCACCTATACCAGCTGGGATCATTTAAACCGAAATTTATACCACCCTTTTTATTAAATAGACGTAAATGGCTGTCGAAATTTGCTTCGTTAAAAATGCATTGAGGGCAATTATCACATCCTGCGAAGTAGGAAAACGATCAAAATATGTTTTCGCACTAAGACATTCTATCTTGAGGGTTCAATTCTAAGGAGAAATAGCTCTGTTCTTTCATTTTGTTTTACAATTTTTGGCCTAAATCTTGTCCGAAAACTATATACTAGAGGTTTTAAGACCGATTTCCAAGTAAGTTAACAGTCCTTATAGAATACCCCGCGGCCTATCACTGTGGCTTCGAACAAACAGATCAGACTTACTAACTGTGGATTAATTACCAGTGGCCATTTCGCAAAATGTTGATATACATCTTGAAAATTATTTTTATATTATATCTAGTATTTATAGCCGAGCACTGTAACCAAATAACATTGCAGTCGCTCAAAGACGTTAAACTTATTTGAGCTTGTTTAGGGCCACATGCATACATTATACTCGATAAAAATGGTTAATTAATTTTTTTAAAGCTGCCCGCTAATTTAAACTGACCTTATGGTTTCACAATGTCTATAAAAATGCTCATAATATTTTTTCCCGTACTTATTTAGGAAAGTGTTTTGTCTTCTAAAATTTTTTGGAGAAGTATATTGAAACTTTGAAACGTCTTTAATTTTGAGATGTCTTATACTACAAAATGTTCAATTACATGACCCCCTAAATGTCCGTTTATTAATGCATCTAAAAATATGCATAATAGTTCGCATCAATAACAAATGCATATGCCCCCATAGGATATCTTTTTAATCACATGAAGAAATATATAATTGCTCTTATACAAAAAGCACGCAACACGGAATTTAGAAACCTTTGGGATAAATGCAGTAACAGATTGGATTCGACATTATTGGGTATTAAACTTTTTTAATATTGTAAGATCCCCAGTCCTTGATTACGAATTTTACGAAGCATGTAATGCCCTGCTTCATTTGTACAAAACAAATATTTATAGCATGTCTTCCAAATGCTATATCAAAATAAGGGAAACGTCAAAAATCAATCCAAAACTCTATTGGCGCAAAACGAACTATTTTGATAAGATGTGGTTTGAAAGCCCAGCCTGCTGGACAAAATACTGTTGGGATTGTGGTTAGCGTTAGCGGTTTAATTTAGAGGTTTTTACTTAGGGGTTATGGCTGGGAGTTAGAGGTTATGGGTTATGATTAGGGTTAAGGTTTAGGGATTAAGGCTATGGTTAGGGTTAAGAGGCGATCGTATCGGATTCATAAAATCGATTCATAGGTGAGTAAGATGTTGTAAACTTTACAAGAAATATTAACAAATGTGGAGACGCAAGGTTATGATAACGGAAATTAAAACGATCTTAAATTTTTCCTAATTAAAAACTTTTTCACCAAATTTTATTGTTCCTTTATGTATAAAATGAGAAGAAAATGCTATTTTTTAACAAATTAGTTTAAAATGAATATTGTTGTGCATTTATTTCAAAAACTATGTCTGAATGCTTAGAAGCATCTATTGGGACGGTTTTGTTCTCACGTTCATTGCAATGCTATGAAGGCCATGTTAAAAAGCTGCCATCGAGTTCGACTCCAAAACCGCCACTATTTTTAGGAGCGCGCATACGAAGTAAACATTTCCTGTAGATGAGATACGCATTTAAAAAAAGTTAAATTTGAACTCACCAGAGTCTCATTTCCTGCTGAATTGCTCAGCCGCCAGGTAAGTTCGACCTCGTCAGTGGATGGGCAGACGTCGAACATCGTTGTCTCATCATACAAGAAGTAGCCTAAATCCAAAACATCCCTTTTATAATATCGTGCTTTCTTTTTGACATTTGCATTCAAGCCAGTACGAGGGCGACCGCACAGCCACACAACGTTGTGTTTTAGATTACCTTGTTGACAAGTTATGCCTGCAAACTCTCAACAGTTACCGTCAACTGGCCTACCATGATGGAAGGCCAAAAACCTCATCGGTCACATTTTATGCCATCGTAGTATTAACTGGGATTCCGTATAGTAGAATGAGTTTAACCGGATTGTGGAACGAAGTACTGCCTTAAACTGTGTCCAGAGGGCGCTTGGTGTGAATCATTACTAATAACATAATGTCAGCCGTTTACTTTCATTCATGCGTTCCTTCCAAGGCCCTCATATTTGACCATAAAATAATAGTACCAATAGCTACAAAAGTCGGCCTTTGAAATTCGAGCATTCAGGCGCTTTTGTTTGAAAAGTGTGACTTCCTTTGTCACGGCAAAACCGCCAAATTAGGCAAAATGTCTACCAATTTAACTCACACAGCCAATAACAACGGGCAAAAGCAGCATATCAAAGTGGATTATTTTTAAGTATGTTTAACATGAAAGCAAAATACGCCATCTCTTCGATTTATGTCAAATTCACTGTCTCAAGATTAACAGGCTCTTGATTGAATGTATTTCGAAAAAACGTTCAGAGCGTACTTGCACGCGTACAAACATATGTTCTTACCGTCATATTGATTTTGAGGCCAGAGATCGTGAAATGATACCCGATCGAAATCCTGCTGATACCTCGAATGCATGCTTATTTCCCTATAGCGCGAAATATCCTCAATCTCGAAGATTACAGTGTTCATTTCACTCCTTGGAAAGAAACATCACAGTGGCAGCAAATATTAATGGCCTATGAAATGCGGTTACGCAACATTCAAACGAATTTACTTTGCTAGCAATATCTAAAACTTTATTTTTTCATTCATTTTTAGGCTTCAAACGTTATCCTGAATAGAATTTCGTACTTTTTGGCAGGTTTATGACTGATAAAAAGGAGACTTGCGTCTAGGCATATTAGAGAACACAGGTTGCTCACACTGTTCCACAGTGCAGTGGATAGTTTTCTTGCCATCCAGACGGGTGCAATTGTTTTGGTAGACAGCGTACAGCTCGTGGTCCAGTCTTAGAAACTGTCAAAAGGCATAATCGTATATTAACGTTAAGTTGTAAATAGCGCCAAGATGGGTGCCTGTACCAAAAATACCTGATATTGAACCGTGGACGCAAAACGAAGTGTCGTTACTGCATCATCTGCACGATATACGCGTTGGCTGAAACCACATGCGAATGGACCCAGGTTAACTGCAAAAATCGGAAGAGTTAAATTTATATCAATTTCATTTTTAAACGGGGATTCATGTAAATAGGAATGCGTATTTATGTTAAATCAAGATGTCGACTATCGAATGGGCTCAAAATCAAATGTTTGTGTAAACTATATGTCATAGAAATGACTACTTAAATGGCATAGATTTCTTCTAGTGGTATTATATGCACTTATACATCTAAAAATAATTCATAGAAATTATGAAAAAAAATATTTATTCTACCAATCAAGTAACAAAGTACGCCTTCTTTGACTTTTGAATTTTTAAACCTTTTAAAAAACGTTCTCCGTTCCCTAACCGGTTTGAATCAAACCTATCAGTACACTTGCATTCAAGGTTTCCAAACGAAAAGCTGTTTATTTTCCTTGCAACTCAAATTATACATTTACATATGCCATTATGAAAACGACATATACAACAGTGACATTTTATAGTAGATATAGACAGTGTTATATACTTAATGATTGGCATTGTCAAATAGAGGAAGAGAGATGCAATGTTATTTGAGTGGGTCATTTACCGCCTTAAAAATATAATTGAAAACTCCTTCTAAAGCAAATAATGCTCTGCCTTCAGGTGCATAATTGCAAAAAGGCGTAGCTGACTGGCGGAAGAGTTCAAAGGAAATATTTGATGAAAGTTTTCTGTAAAATGAGAAAATCGAAAGTGCATGGGATAATTTTTACACTGTCTAAAAAGTCATTTATTAAGGACTGCACTTTTCGCAGACGGTAAATAGGCACCGATTTTGGAAGCTAGAATCGTGACGCGAATAGAATATACTGGTAACATTTGACTAGATAATTAACTTGAGAACAATCTATAAGCAGTATTTTGAAATTGCAAACGAATTTCTGAATTTCGGCTAACAGTCTATGATATAGCATTTTCAATGTATTTTTTAATAACCCGGCAAATATGTTTGGACAATTTATTAATGCCGAGCCACATTACGGTTTAAGTTCTAAAACAAAAAAATTTAACATTTTATCCCTAGCCTAGCCATTATTAACTACGTTTGAGTCCTCAAAATATCCAAAAGTTTGCAACTAGTTCTTTTCACACCAACGCTACGACAGATGACAGAAAGTGTAAATAATTGATATGGCATAGGTAGAGAGAATTACGAACGTCCTTCGATTTTCTTTCACGCAAATGGTTTGCCGCATTAAACTGAAAGACTGTTTGCCAAAAAAACTAGGCAGAATCAGATGTCAACTGAATTTAACGGTCAGGTCGGTGATCGGATGGGGATAATAAATTGTTTTTCAAGTATATAGATTTGCTATTATTTTTCGTAGTGATAGGTAGTAATGAGCAATGTAGTTGTCAAATACTACTCTCCAGCATGGATGAGTATAACCCCTTTATATTCTAAGTATACCAACATGAAATTAAATGACAAGATAGTTTCAATTGAACACATTCTAAGGCAGCCTTTGTTTTGTAGGGAAGGGTTAACCTGTAACACATCCAATAAAAACCACTCCACTTACTGCACGAAGGTCGGCCATGACAGTACACGATGAGCAGTGAAAGAAACACTACTTCGCAGAGGAACATCTGACGGCTACTTGGAGTATAGACTTCTGTGGTTCTTCTAGCTGAATTCAAACTTATGTAGCCTGTCTTTTCACCTATTTTGGTGTTACGCACGACTCTCTCTGAGTGGATTATTAAGTGCATTAAATTAATCGTGTGCGTGCAAATAAATTTGCCGGCCCTAAATGTTTTGACCAATAAGGTTCTTCAGAAGTTCTTCTAGTAACTGCTAATCATACTGTTTATGTAACAAATATACGAAGGGTTCTGACGCGTTGTAATACGAATTTACAGATGATCCGTCCTAAGCCCATACTGAAGAACCTCTAAGCAGACTTCGCTAATAATCACATTCTCCTAAAAGCGTTATACCTCGTGAACCATTATGAGATGATTTTTCGATTTACGAGTGTCATTAAAGTGGGGTTGTAAGGGATATAATCGCGAAGCATAATGTTTAGTTGACTCATTCACCACCAGTGAGCCCTCTTGTAAACAGGCATAAGCTACACTAGGAAAATAAATACTTACGTTGCATGAATTTGTTCTACTAATTTCCGATGCCCTTACAAATATAAACGTATTTTGGAAAGAACGTGCCTAAAAATATTCCATAATTTTTATCCGTCTATTAGAAAAATAAGCCTTTTTCAAATTTCTAATTATGAGATTCTAAAAACCGTCAGATGTCCAGCCAAACAGGGTCGAATCAGCGCGTTTAACAGCTGTGCTTATAGAGTGGACAACAATGTTTCCATTCATCGTGGATTTTGTTAGCGTTATGTGCCACTTTCTCAATAAATCATTGAAAAGTATGGTTTTTATACGAGCCAAGCCTGCAGCTTGTGGTTTTGCAACTCTGAATGCAAGCGTATCGGCAAGTCGGATTCAAATTATTTAGAAAACAATAAGGTTTCTCTAACAAAGTTATGAAACTTCCAGGCATTAAATTCAAAGAAGAGGAAAGTTCCCATCAAACCTGCACAGAAAATATATCTCACGCACGTTTTCTATAAAAAATCATTTAATATATATGTTTATTTACTAGGAAATAGGGGGCATCGGAAGTCGATCATAAAATTAATTCGGGTAGCATTTCGCAAAATAGTACATCTACCTTACAGTAAGATACCACAATGTGTACCTATCGCATGAAATACTAGGCCGTCATGCATGCGGAATTCTGACTAAGATGTAACTATGGACAACAATACTATCACTTACAATCGATCAGGTCTAGAAATGCAGTGTTCCCCAGGTGGGACTTCTCTTCATCGTAGCCGACAGTATCTAAACGTATGATACAGGTTGTAGCGCGTTAGAAAACAAATGACAACAAATGTTAAACTTGTATTATTTTTATAAAAAATAATTATTTTAATATATTATAAGCAGAATCCGATTATCAAAGAAGACAATGGAGACTGAAACGGCCGTGTCTGGCATATTAGCTGTCGCCAGCCAGTCATTACAACCCAGGAGTTTGGAACATCTTGGGCTCCAATTCAACTACCTATTGGTTAGAAATCAAACCTCTCTAACCGCTGAGCCCGGACTCATTTTCTTTTCGGTTGCGATTTGGAATGTATAATGATAGAGACGTCGTTCACCGATCGTTTCTACGGAAGTCACGCGTCAAGTTGTGCCTTACGGGGTCTCTCTCGAGCATAATAAGCAGTCGCACAGCGGCCCATGATATAGACAGATGGGTATTACCGATCGTGCCGCAGGTGTTCCACGCATAGGAATGCGTATGAATGCTTGACAACGGCTAATAAGCCGGAAATGGCCATTTCAGACTCTCTTGTCTTTGCCAAAAATACCATTCTGCCTACGTCCTGCGTCGCTATGCGGTTGCTGATTATGCTCGAGAGAGAGCCCGTAAGGCACACCGGGACGGATGCGTTCCATAGAAACCGTCGGTAGTTTTCACTAAAGCAGTGCAATTAAGTAAGGATAATATGAGGAATTTGCCTCATATAACCATTGCAAAATGGCTGGCGGAAGACTAAAACTACCACAATGTCTTTTGTAGCATTGCAAATTAAAGCAATACTCACAAACACCTGACAGAAAAAAATAATCCACCTCTGTCACGTTCTACTTGATTCAAAATGCCCAATAGGCACGCAGTTATATGGCTTAAATAAATACTTACACGTTGCATGCGGAATGTTCAGCTTCGCAGCAGTGGTCAAATGTACAGCCTAACAGACGGCGTGACGATGGGCTCACCGGTTTTTTCGTCCCATCCACATCCTTTCGTGATTAAAGTCAAGAAGACGAGGTTACCAAGATAACATTGGTGACCTTGACTTCTGCGGTCGGTACGTGGACGATATCTTTCGCCTGATAATTTTTATCACCGACAGGGAGCATCGCTGGTTACGGTTTTCTGCAGCGCATGATATAGACAACGAAATCGCCTTCCTCGATACCCTAGTGCAAATAGAAAAAAATTCACCTATCCAGTCTAAGGTATTCCGAAGGAAAACACAGACGGGAACGCACTCTGAAGCCTACCACAGCAACAGCAGAAACAGGCCTTGCAGGTTGTCTGCCGGAAAGCGGTAAACTTCTCCAAATGCCTCTGTCAACGGGGGCTAGCTACAGCCAAAGCAGTGGCATACGCTGAACGAATGCAGTGTCACCTTCTCAGAAGACACTGGCGGACGTTCTACCTTGCGTGGCTAACGCCGAAGACTCCCACGTTGCCACGACGGCAGCAATTACCACTCTGCGTACATCGCTAGCACCCTATCTCACTCCACTTTAGCCACAATGACCATAATACGAAGATCTCGTCGTGCGGCTGGTGGCGTCGATGTGTGTCAATAACCACTGAAACACTTGTGAACCCTGTGGATTTTTAATATTTTCAATTTCTATGTAACTGCATGGGCTTGCTGAAATATTTTCAAAAAACTGTCTTTGCCGTCTTGATATTCCAAACGACCTAAACGCTCTGAACTCCTCAGTTAGTCCTTCCAGTGTATCTCTACTTATCACGCTGGCGCCGTCTGAACAACCTTATTCTAGGTCAGACGTTGTACATGGGCATAGCATCGATCGAATCCAAATTCGCAATAGATTCGCAAGTGACGGACAAGGCGGACAACGGACGTTCGAGATACATGTTAACTGCTCATTGTGCTAAAATTTTGCTAGTAACTTATGTGTGTACGGAAAACGTTTTTACAGTGTTGGACTGCGACGGGTGCGGCAGGAGGTTTTTTCGATGTATAAATGAAATTTCAAGTGCAATCATATGCAGTTGTTGGTTTAACTCATGAATTCTCAAAAGAAATTTTTAAATGCGTTTCCGTTTTGATAATATTAATTAAATAGTTATGAAAAATCAATCATAACGCAGCATAATTCTATAATAATTCAGTTACCTCAGGTCGTTGGCTTTCGAGAGAGAGAGAGGAATGCTTTATTTTGAAAATAACATTCAAAACTTTCAGCAAAAACGGTTCTCCAGTACACAGTGATTACCATAGAGATTAACAGGTATTGGACATGCGGAAATAATTATATAGGAAGAAAAAAGGACTTTAAGGTGCAAGATCAAGTTTTAGCTTTTGTTTTTCAGAATGTTTGCAGGTGGGATACCGGGCTAAAAATGACAGTATGAAATTATGATAAGCCGAAGTGCGACAAGGGATGTGGCGGAAGTATCGACGCAAGGGGCGTAAGGATTTCGCAGCCATTAACTCATTATGAAGGGGATGGACGGTGTCATTCAGAATTCGATCAGCAAATTTCTCCACCGTATTGAAGTGTCGCTGCACGATGATATTAACTAAAATATGATAGGAAACACCAGCAGCAGAGGCGAGCATTTGAATGACACGTTTAAAAATTATTAGACCTTTTTAAGTAAAGCTGGAAAAACAACTGGAGAACAATAAAGAATGAGTAGAAGAATACAGCCATCTATGAATCGCCAGATTAAGGACTGGGGTATATAATATGTACGTAGACGGCGAATGTAATAAACATGTTTTTGAATTTTTGTTCAAGGGTTTCCATATGAAGTGAGAAAGAGAGATTTGAGGACAAAGTAACACCTAGGTACCGGGAAGAGGATACCTCATTGGGAAGAATATCCAAAGGTTCAGGAATGGGAGAGGGTCGCAATCGAAACACACACTGTACTGATTTCTGATTGTTGAGTAGGAGTCCATTATTCGACGTCCATGCGGAGACAGGATCTAAGCCATCCATTAAAGACTGTAGGTGAGTCTGGTTTTTGATTGGGTGGCCTACGACCATGTCATCGGTATACTTAACATACAGGCAGTCGTTTGGCGATCTCAAATCATCAGTATGTAGAGAGAAAAGATGAGGGGATAAGATGGAACCTTGTAGAACTCCACAATTATTTGGAAGAATAGAAGATTTTCTCTTTCCCGACTGGAGAAACTGTGTGCGGAAGGAAAAATAATCTCTAAGCCAAGAAACAACCCACCTCGGAGCGTCACACACAGCTGCTTTGGTCAGTAGGAATTGGCCCGGATTAGTATTGAAGGCGGATGAATAGTCGAGAAGAGCACATGCATATGTACGGCGTCCCTCGTCTAAGTCTCTCAAAGCTGAATAGATAACTAAATCAACGGCATCTAAGGTGCTACGCTTTGCCTTGCATGCAAATTTTAGAGGATCAGAAAAATTGACGGAGGAGTACTTAAGGGAATCTAATGCAACACGTTCAGTAAGTTTCAGGAGTACAGAAGAGCAGGCAATAGGACGGAAAGATTTAGGAGCAAAAGTTAAAGATTTTTTTAGGGACTGGAATAATTATTACTGTACGCCATGCGTCAGAAATCTTGGACTCTATGAAGGATAGATTAATAAGTTGGGTAAAGACGGGAGCTATCTGCGAACAGCAAGACTTAAGGAGAAAAGGAGAGACACCGTCCGGCCCAGCCGCCGTTGACCCGCGAAACTTTTTGAGATATTGTTCCACTGTTGTCACAGTCACAGGAGTAGAGCCGCGTGGTGGTAGGTAAATTTCGTTTGGGTGAGAATGGCAGTCGTTGGAGGTACATATAAAATTTCGATTTAAAGAGTTTAAATGTACATCAATGGATTCAAGTATGTTACGTTGGCCAGTGAGACGCTTGAGATTCCTCCACAGTTCAGCAGAAG